>JAAAKQ030097211.1:0-10621 GCA_010016005.3 Zanna intricata
TTTCCGCTTCCATTCCGCAGATTGCCCACGTAGGCGCGCAGATTCTCAAACTCTGCTTGAAATTCCAAGGCCAGGGGTACCGAACTACCAGGCTTCCCTTGAGCCCTATGGAAATCCTCAATTGTGGTCGGGTTTATAACCTGGGTGGAAAGCCCTGATCCAACCACTGACACTTCATCCTCGGAAATGGGGGCGTCCGTAAAGCCCGGCCCCCTCCGCCGGCTTGTCAGTCTCCCTACCACGGATTCTACTTTGCTCATGGCTGGAACAACCCTAGCCAACTATATAAATTATTCTAAGTCCAAATGTAAACTAAACCTAAACAAACTGTATTTTATACAGTTTGTTAAATTATTATTTGATTTTTTATTTTTATAGACAAAAACAACATCTAGAAGTCTATTGGATAAATTTCAAGAAAAAATAGCAGATTTATTGAAAATCAACAAGAAAAAAATAGAAATATTTAATATACAGTCTTTTTATAACAAAGGTGTACAATATACGGATGTAAGATTTTCTTTACCTGATACTACTTTTTTATCAAGTGTTAAGTTAAATGGTCTGCTTCTGATGCATAGAGAGGAGGTAATATCCTAAAATATTATATATTATTTTTTTATTTATATTGAATTTTTTTTTCAGTACTTTTATTTATAATCGTGTCAGTATAATGGTAACAGTACCAGTAAATTTGTAGTCTTTATGTAAATAAAAATGTGGAGATGCTGCAGTAAATATTTGTAAAAATTTTATCATTTTAGTTTTGGTGAATTTATGAAGAGAAAAGAATTAAATAAGTAATGGTAAATACGTCATAAGCAACTGCTTACCACTATTCTTTTAGTTAAAAAAAAAGTTAGTAGTATCTTGATAATACAGTGCACACCACTCAAACATTGGGATAGTAAATGTATTGAATTAGTTAATTGAGCTGTTCAGATTACCAAATCAGACAGTTACATTATCAGTAAAATTGAAAGTAACTTTGTCAGAAATAATATTATTTCAATAGAAGCCATATTTATCATTTTAATATTAGTCATATTTATAAAGAAATTTACTTGCTTGTACCTTTATACCTTTATATTTTAACTTTTAGAGTCTCAATTTTCAATGTGTAATAATTTTAAATATTTAACAGATAATTTTGTGCATAATGGTCTTGAGACTATTGAAATTTAAACGTAGGAAAGAACATGACTTTTTTTTATTTTTTGTGTAAATTATGAATTTGCTCTACAAGTATATTATTTTTATTAACTTATATATTCAGGTGGTTCCTCTTTTTCAACCAGCTGTTTCTTTAAATTTGTATATCACGATATAAATTCAAGCTCATATCACATATTCCGTGACTGTATTACATTTTACACTGATAATTGATTTTGTTGGTTACCAAGTATATATTGTGTCTTTTACTTATCAGATACCATCCTGCTGAGGCCAAACAGACAGTTAAGCAAGTTCCTGGCAGCGCAACTATAACATTCTAATTTTCATTTAATAAAAGAATTATGATAAACTATTTAATATGAAAAAAGGTTATCATGAATCAAAATCTTTTTCATCTATATAAACATTTCATGTCATCTTCATTTTCAGATCCCTTTAATCCAAGTTTCTGCAGGTTGGGCCTTCTATAAAATTTCTCCATCTGTCTTGATCCTTAAACCATCTCTCTTCCATTATTCTCACCCACATCCCCTCTGTTGCACACTTCATTCATCACCATATTTATCCATTTCATTCTTAGTCTACCTATTTTTTCTGCAAGCATCATCCTGTTTTGTAATTTTTCCTCAACCATCCTTTCAATATGCCCAAACACCTGGGTTTTGATCTTCAATTTACTAGACAAGGTTTCCCAATTCAGTTCCTCTCTAATCATATTGCTCCTTACCCTTCATGTCTTTCCTAGCATGCTTCTCATGAATTTCATTTTTGCACAAATATTTGACAATCTGTCTTTCTGCCACCTGTCAGGTTTCTGCCGTGTAGGTAAGAATTGTCACTAAGTATGCTTTATATATAACTCTCTTACAATGTAAAGATAACTTCTTATTCTAGACCAGACTTCTTAGGTTCTGATAAAATCAAAACCCAAATGTCCTTTTGTACTTCTGTACTTATTTCTTTAACCATTCTCCCACCCTTCGAAAAAAACTGTCCTTAGATAAATAAACCTCTTTTACTCGTTCTATTTGTCTACCATTCATAGTTATGTCTGCTGATTTTGCCTTTTTTCTGTCTTGCACAATCACTTTATTCTTCTTAACACTAAACTGCATACCACATTTCTGTATTTCTTCACCCTACACATTAATTGTACCCTTTACATCCCTTTCAGATTCCCTCATCTAACTAGGTCATCTGCAAATAAGTTGTTTGTTCCTTCTGTTATTTCCTTTTTAAATCTTTTCAAGATTCCATCCATAGTTATTATTTACCACTTTTGTTTAAAAGTGGAGATATCACACTTACTTGCATCAACCCATTCTCAATCCCAAACCAATCTGACTTCCCCAGCCTTATCCTGACACAACTATGAATTCCCTCACATATAATTTTAACCATCTGGATGTCGATTTTATCCTAATTTCTTTTTTCTAGCACCTGCCGCACAACTTTCCTATCCACACTATCATATGCCTTTACTATGTCCAGAAACATCACCACTAATTTCTTATTATAATCCCACTTCTTCTCACTCACTTACCATTGTGCAATTATTGCATCCATCCTGGATTTACCGTATCTGAATCCCATCTGTTTCTTTTCCGACCTCCTTTCAGTCTTCCTTCTGATGATAGTGGTGACTTCCTTCTCATCAGTTCCTGGTCCTTTGCCTCCTTTCATTTTTCTTAAAGCATTATCTATTTCCTTCATTGTTATGTAACATCCTCCTTTTGTCCCCACTGTCCTCTCCTTTTCCTTCTTTCTTTCTCCTAATTTATTTCAGTTTAGGAGTTATATGAGTACTTTGTGTGCCAAATTAAATTTCATAAACATTCTTCTAAAATATTTCTAAGTGAGAATCTTATAACATAATGAGCATCTGGTAAGGCAGTACTTCTGTTTACAAAATTTTCACAAATCCTATTCATTCCAGTTCATTAAAATTAGATAAGTTTTGCAGTTTAAAATATCTTTAATAAATTTATTTGTTTTCAATATTTCACTAAGTATTTATGTAATATAACTATGCCTTCACAGGCTAAGCTTGTACATGGGCCTGAAATTATTAAACTTATAATATGATTATAGAATCTTAATATGATTAAAATAAGATAAAACCTTTTCAAAAAGATAAATAAACAAACAATAAAATGAAGTTCTTTACCATTTTCCTAATCTCTTGATTGTGGTTGTGTTTGTTTATTTAAAGATATACTGTAGTTTCAATTGATGGCTTGCTATTTGTTGTAGTACAAAGGTTTTTACCGAAATTATTATGTCTCCCCATAAATATTGAAGTCCACAAAATAAATATATAACTAATTAGAATGATAAACATTCTTAAACTTTTATGTTAATAATATTAAAATAGTTCAGTCTTTGTTGAGTAAAATTATGTCCTTTCGAGTTTTGGTGGAAAGTTATGGAACCTACTAGAAGCAGTAAGGTTGTATCTTTGTTTGTATTTAATATTTTTACAGAAGAATGAATTTGTTTGGCAATTTGCATTGACAAAGTTTAGTTTTATAATTAATGTAATTATTTTGTCTGGAATAAATTTTATTTATAAATAGAGTAGAATTTAGTAATAGAAGCAAATAGATTTTTCTAGTGTTTCTAGAAATATAATGGACAATACATTAGCAAGACGAGAGAACAGATGATTGGCTCAGTATGTATCGTAGTTAGTTCCAATCAGTGATACTGCTTTTGTAACCGCGTGAAAGTTTAAATTGTTTTGTTTAGATTTTGTTAAGTGTAATAAGAGTTTTTTTTTGTTAAATAAATTATTGTGAGGAAGTCTGATATCATGTTAGTTATTTATGAATCATTCTCTTACTACATATTAAACATATAAATATTTGCATGACTAAATTATATTCTTATAATGTTTTGACCAGATAGAATCATATGTTGGAATCAACATCACTATGATTGGTATTGATGAATGCTTTTATGAAGGCCGATACTGTGATGGAAGTTGTACGAATATGATGAACATATCTAATTCATTACATTTAGTTAATGCTAATCAGACAGCGTTAGCTGGCCCAAGAGTCACTTTAAGAGCTGAGTGTATCTGTGCTGCAAGAAATTTCTCACGACAAGATTCTTGTCAAAGCTTTCCATGTTATAATGGAGGACAGTGTTTGAAAACAAGAAGTGGAATAAGGTATGTTTTTTAATCTGTCAATTCATATGTATCTTAAATTTCAGAATGTTTATAAATAATATTAGACATAAGAGATTGAGCAGTAGTAGTTATTACTTACCAAGAAGAAAGTTAGGTTAAATTGTGAGCTAGGTTATAAATACATTTTACAAAATTAATTACATGTTAATGACAACATTTCTAATTTTAGCCAATTTTAAGAATTGCATCAAAGGAATTATTTCAATCACAGCTTAGTAAAACTAGTGCTCCTGTTTGGAACTGTTGTTTAATTTTTAATGTAAAAATTATAATGGAGAACTTTTTTCATATAATGATATAAATACCATTATAGAATAACCATAGATCTAAATCGGACTGTTTTTTTTTATGACATTTCAGTTGCATGTAGAAAAATGTAAGAATCTACTAAGTAATCAAAGTTAAAAATACATTGAATCAGGTTTTATTATGTTTAAAATAGCATGACAATTAACTAAATAAAATATATTAAGTTTATCTTGCTATAAAAAATATAAAGTAAATATTTTAATTGATTATATATTTTATCATTTGTTGTTTTCTTCAATTGATATTTTGTTTCACAAGTACAACAGTTTAAGTATTTTGAATTTTCATGGGTAGTATATACTTGCATATTTTCATCAATTTATGAAAATGTCTAGATTTTTTAAATTATTTTTTATATCTCCTTTTTCTAATTTCCAAATTAATACTAACATCAGAAATAGAATGTTTATAATAATAAGGGATCAGCAACATTAGAGAAATCCAATTTTTTATACTGCATAAAACACCTTGTAATTTTAAATTAGCTTAATTCATATTATGACTTAATATTTACTTTTAAATAGATATAAATAGAATAATAAATTTTCTAGATGATAGTATTGAAATTAATAAAAATAATCAAATTGTAACTTCAGAATACTACAAATTCACAGCCAACCCTACAATTTATGTGGGGTTTATAAGATGAAGTTAATGATTGTCAGGATATTTATATAGGTAAAACCAATAGATCTTTTAAAGTCAGATTTTATGAACATTTTAGGCATTTAGGAATTTTAGGCACTTTTTTCCTGTTTGGGATTTGTAGAGTTTAATATACATTGTTGTGTTTGTAGCTGCTGGTGTCCTGAAGGTGATCTTGGTCCTAGATGCCAACAAAGAACTCGTAGTTTCCACGGTAATGGTTGGGCATGGTATGCACCATTGGAAGTATGCGCCGAATCTCATCTTAGTCTTGAATTTATTACAACCACAGCTGATGGTCAATTTCTGTATAATGGACCAATTACTGCTCCAGAAGTTGAAGAAATTATCATTTCAGGTCATTCAGTTTTTCATAAAATGTGGGTTTGTTGTATTGTATACTAGAGTGGATGTGTGTGAAACAAATGCTAATCTTACACAGTATTTAATTATATTTAACAGTTGAAGAGTCTATGCTGGAAGTTCTAATATTTGTGATGTATTTGTTTTACATGACTAATAATTGATTTCTCTCTGCATTTGTGCATTTTCCAAATGTGATGAATTGGAAAGGAAGTGATTCAGATTTTTTACTGTATTACTTTTTGTTTTTACCTTCTTTTTAGGTAAAAGTACAGTGAAAAATTACTTTACAGAAATACAAGATAATTAAATTAAAAATCATAAAAATTATTGTAAAATTTTGTAATCAGTCCTCTAATTGGTTTCATGACTTTTTTGCTTTTTTCATGAAGTAATATTCTTTTTTTAAAAAATGGAAATTCATGATCAGTTGTTGGAAAAAGAAATGAAAAGTTTACATTTGATATCGCATATTGTTTAACATTTCTAAGTATATTTATTTCTATCATTAACATATATTACATCATTCTTTTTAATATGTACGTATTTGTAAATCAGTTGACAGATTTTGACAATTAATTGTGATTAATGATTGATTACAATGTTCTTATTCATACAGAAATCTTTTCCTGTATATTTAAACCTCCTTAATCAATTTTTTTATACATTGTTATTATATTGTATATAGGCTGTAGCTGAACTTATACAAACTTTATCCTTTTCTTAATATCATTTAGTCATCTATTGTTTTTATTGAAACCAGATGTGTCATTAAATTTGCATACATTCATTATCAGTTTTTATGACTGTAATTTGAAATACTGCATAGCAAGTTTATACATATACTTTTCTTTAAAAATTGTTTAATCCACCTATGTCATATATTTAGTTTTTAATTTATTTTTACCCAAATGAGTTCAGCCAACAGAAGTGCCTATAAAAAAGGAAATCAAATTAAGCGTGGGGAAAGGTTAACTAGCTAATGTTTATGATTATTTCTTAAATCCTCACAGTATTAATTCTATAATTGAGAAAAGTTGTGAGACAACTAATTCTAGCTGAGCTACTGAGTTTAGAATACTAAATAAGTAGAAAACTAAGAAGGAATGATTTGTATGTAACACGATATCGACTTCCCCACAATTATTTAACAATACATTTACGGTCGCCAATTATAGTGAGAACATGATTTGCATAAATAACCAACATGATATCAAGCCTTCTCACAATAATTCATTTAACACAAAACAAACAAACAACACTTACAACGCTTAACAAAATTTACATGAAACAATTTATACTTTCGCGCAATGTTACCACATGGATTACATCACATGAATGAACTCACCCATGAGTCCCTCAAATCTCTTATATACCGTTAGCCGACATGGAGAAATTAGTAGAAAATTCTATTTGCTTCTATTACAAATATCTATTTTTGGAAATTAATTAAGATTACAATGAATCTCAAAAATTACATATTTACTAGTGTACTGTGGAGAATATAAAGTGTAACTGGAAACATTCTTTAAAATTATTCTCTTATCTATTTTTTTCAAATCGATGAACATTCTAGTGAAACTGGCTAATATATCAACATCATCAGAAATTTATATTAGTACATTTCAATTCATTTTAGTTTTGAATAAAGAATTATGCAAGGTATAAATTTTAAAGAGAACGCAACACAGCCTCATTAAGTGATCACTAGTCTCAATACATTTCTAAAGCGAGACAGCCAGGATTAAGATATAGTCTTCCTTTGCGATCAGTTGGTAACAATTCAAATATAATAACGTAATTAATTATCTTATTAGGAAATGTTGTGTATAACTTTTGGAAAACTGTTTCTGCCTTTATTTTTCCAGTGTAAAAAATCATTTTAATTTACTATGTTGATAGAAATATGTGGATTTGAAATGCCATTGGAATATTAGTTTACCTTTTTTTTCAGTGGGTATTATGAAATTTCAATGAATTATTGGTTAATTGTCATTATTACAGTAAATTAATGTTAGTTTTACTCTTTCATAGTAAAAAAATTTATTTTAAATATCATTTTCTATGATTACTGAATTTGGTAATCTGTTAATTTTTTTTTTGCAGTTTCTCTCTTTTCTATGTCTGTTAATGGATGTATGGTAACATAACATGATAACATATTATGTACATAGTACATAATATGGGATAATAATAGCTACATAGTATGGTAACATACAAAATGTATGAATGTATGGTATAGTTATTATATGTTACCATACAGGATAACATCCTGTTAGGATGTCTGTAAAAAATCATATTTATTTGTTTTCTTTAAATCTTGAATTTTTTCTGATGTATTCCAACGTTATCTTTATTATCTGCTTGTCCTTTCATTACTGTTGTATCCCTGCATGGTTAAAAATATAATTTATCTATGTAAATGTTAAAGTGAAATTTTGTCTGAAGCTTTTTTTTTAACTCTGATTCGTCTTTTGTAGATAAATTATTACATTGATGGAGATGAATCATTGCATTGTCATTTAGGTACAAGAATATCATTACCTAAAATTTATTTGAAACATGACAAAGTTTTATAATAATTATATTAGTTAAATTTCAAATATTTTAATTATATGGATTAATTTTTCAGTCTGTGTGTAAATAGATTTCATATCAATCGAACTGGAACAAGGATATCCAAAATTGCTGTTAGATTTTGGATCTGGTACGCTGGAGTTGAAAGTGAAAACAAAAAAGAAACTTGATGATGGTGAATGGCACAGATTGGACATTTTATGGGATGCTGAGGTATTTCAACTCAGGATTTTATTATTTCTATTTATTTGACTGGTACTATGTACTTGTATGGACTATTTTCTTAACTGTCTCTTAAATATCATAAAAATGAATATACTCGTATGTTGTGTACAGTATTCTGTTGATAGTTGTTAATTTGTAACATTATTATTAATATAGCCAGCCTCCGTGGTGCGAGTTGTAGCGTCTCGGCCTTTCATCCAGAAGTCCCGGTTTCAAATCCCAGTCAGGCATGGCATTTAACACACACGCTACAATTCATTCATCTCATCCTCTGAAAACATAACGGTGGTTCTGGAGATTAAACAACAAAAAAAAAACATTATTATTAATATAAAGCTTATTGTTATCATATATTTGTCCATAAAATTTACTTTTGTCATCTTGATAGTGTAACTGGCAAGTTGACTATTTTTATAATTCTCTCTGCAGTTAGATTAGACCAATGAAAGGTACTATAAAATGAGTTTCCTGCTAAAATTTCAATTACCAAATGATATATTTTCTGAATGCTTGAAAAACATTTATCTTTTTCCTGAACTCCTGATGAAATGGTTATTGGTATATGAATATAGACTGCTTAGTTAAGTTTTTCTGAAATCAGATATATGTAAAAGAAAAACAGGTATTGAGATGTTTAAATAAGTTCAGCTTAAAGCTAGTTGAAGTATACCTTGACACTACAGAAGAATACCATTTTGTTCATCCAGGATTGTGTTTACACGAGCCAAAAAAAAAATATGCTCAGCATCTGTATTAGATCTTAATCTGTATTTCCTTACAATTTACTAAACAAAGACATCAAATTCTGATTTAGCAGCTAAAAATATAGTTCATTCAATTAATTTTAACTTTATAACTTTAAATATAAGTAATACCATTTTGTTATGCTTTGTAGATTTACCCCTGCCAATTGCATGAATTAGCACTTCCATTATATTTCTAAAGTCTACATGTATTATTTTTTGGCGTGTTGCTAAATGAAAAAATTTTTATGGAATAAAATAATCGATTTTGTTTGCAATGAAACCAAGATTTAATTGTTTTGCTCTGTAGAATCTATATATCATTAACCTTGGTATCATTATATGTTTATTATGACTATATATATTCATGAATGTGTATAAGCTAATGTTAAAAAAAGTTTTAAAAGTTTGTGAAATTGAAAATCCTAACCATTTTGATCTATTATATCTAAAGATTAATTTACATCCGAATGATATTTCACATTATTGCTATATAAAAAATTGTTCACGAGGTTTCAATCAACGAAACACAGATCCGAAAAAGATGTGTGCAAAGGCTGCTTTGCATTCTACTATAAAGATGGAAACATTGAAGGTAGAATGAAAACTCATTTAAAACGGTGTATTTAAAACGAATCGGCACATATAAAAACAACAAAACCGATTGAAAATATAATTTAAAAGTTACAAAAATCAATTTCCAATGCTTGTTGTTGCATACGCCGATTTTGAATGCATTTTGAATCCGACGCCGTATCATCCAACGTTTACAAAATCATATATTTGTACAACCCATCGACTTTTGGTGTAGATTTCGTAAAAATTCGCAATCACTGTCACTTATCTGTCGTTATCGAGCCGCGTTATGTGTTAAATGCAATTTACGCAGGCATTTACAAAATACCATACAGATATTAATTCACAATTTGACCGATTACGATTCTCATTTCATTATAAGACTACTGGGTTATAATGAGAAAAATATAAACATTATACCGAAAACCACCGAAAAATATGCAATGTTTACGAAACGAATATGCGATGAATTGAGCGTAAAATTTGAAGACACTTTCCATTTTTTGGCCTCCAATTTGGACAAATTAGCGTTTAATTTATCGAAAGAATCGTTCGGTCTTGTGAAACAGCATTCTGCAGCGAATGATTTAGCGTTGGTCACGAAAAAGAGCATGTACCGTTACGAATATATTGACTCGAGGTCGAAATTGAATGAAACACATCTGCCGTCGAAAGAAAAATTTTACAGCACCTCACCGATTCGCATATCACGAATACAATCACACTAAAACAGCCTAGGAACACTTTAAATATGAAAATTTAGGGTAATACAGATATATATTTAAAATGCAATTTATTGTTGGCTGACATT
>JAAAKQ030097255.1:0-14501 GCA_010016005.3 Zanna intricata
CGACCACTCCTGAGAAGTGTGGTTAATTAAAACCCAACCACCAAAGAACATCGGTATCCACGATCTAGTATTCAAATCTGTATAAAAAATTTTATTTTTACTAAGATTTGAACCTTAGAACTCTCGACTTCGAAATCAGCACAATTGGTAATGCCATACATAACCCGTATTGTATTATCGCTTCAATCCCTATACTAATAATAATTTTTTTCTTAACTTCTGGAACCACCGGTATGTATATCTTCAGAGGATGAGGTGAATAAATTGTAGGGTGTGTGAAAAATGCCATGCCTGACCGGGATTCAACCCGGAACCTCCAGATGAAAGGCGAGACGCTATCACTCGCGCGGCGCGAGTGATAGCACTGAAAATAATTTTCAGCTGTTTTTGAAAGAAATAAACATTTGTAGAAAATGTTGTGTATAATATACTAATAGATTCAAACAGTTTCTCAGTGATTTTGTGTTTTTAATAATTTATAAAGTTAAAAAAGACTGTTATTTTTACTAAAATCGTAATCAGTTTACAACTTTGTTTATCTACCACACTGTACTATTAGCAATATTTATTTTTACCATGGATTAACTATATTTTACAAAAATATTTCTATGAAAATAATTTTTTTGAATGTAAAATTATATCGCTATGCGTAGTAAGAGAGGAGTAAATTAAAATACAAGATAATCGTATTATATTTTTATCAAATATTTATGAAAATTTATTTTTTAAATTTAAACTTCATTGTTTTTGCTGCAGGAAAATTTCATAAAACCACTCTCAATCATTTTTTCTGTTTAATATTTAAATTTTTCCTTTTAGCTTGCAATATTTTTTTTTTAAATCTAACTATACTTCACAAAGTGAATTAGGATGTACATACTTTTATTTAAATGAAATATTTTACTCGATAAAAAGTTTTTTCAATTACATAATTTTTTCACTTTCACCGTGCTTTACAATATTATTCTTTCTCTACAATTCGGCTCAACATTTATTAATACATCTGATGTAATATGATATTTATAATATAATAACATTAAATTTTTTTTTTAAATTTGTTTTACACAAAAAACAACGTTTAAAAAAAAATTAAGGGAAGATTTTTTATACTGGTTTAATATTATTACAAATACTAACTTTGTAAATGTAAATCCATTTTCTTTTTTGTTACATATGAGTATATTAAAAAGAACCTAAATTTATAGAAAAAAAATCTATAATTTCGGTCATTATTCTTTTATTCACATTCAAAACAGTTTTTGTTTTTGTTTTAATATTTTATATCATCACAAAATTAACTAACTTAACACTAAAATTCTATCAAAAAAAATCACTAAAATTAAATCACTAAAAAATCAAAAAAAATCAATAAAATTCTATCAAATAAAATAGGACAGAGTTTACGTCAATAGCTTTTCTATTAATTAATTTCGAAAAGATATCACTACTAATAATATGTTATATAACTTCTAAAATCCTAGTTCTCTGACGTGAAGTTTTATTCTTTAAGAATTTGGGATTTGGCGTCCCGACGGGCCCAGCCTCAGCAGCTTTTCTTCCCACTACACACTGAATTGCAACACTGTATACTATTCACTTACACTATATCAAGAACACTACACTATTTACAAGATATACCCGTACACAACTGCACAACAACATTTTACAGTATTTTTTCTTACATATACACTCGATGATGTGACACCTTACAACAAAACAACATACTCAAATCGCATCGATGTTTCAAATGCCAAGGATATGTTCACTCTACAATATCTTGCTCGAAAACTGAGATCTGTGCTCGATATGCTAAGGAAGGCCACAGTGGAACTAAATGCCACAATGAAAAATGTGCGAATTGCAGCGTTTCACATAAAGCCCGCTCCCAAAGCTGCCCAACTTTTAAAGAAAAAAAGACAATTCTCAGAATTTCTACCAAGCAGAAGGTATCTTTTTAATTTAACAGAATTAACAGATTTAACAGAATCTGGTTAAATCAGATAAATTTTTTGCTACCAGTACATCAAAATAAGCTAGTACAAATTTAGGTAATTAGCAGGTGCGGGTCCTACAACAAGCTAAAAATACTTGTTCATATGTCTGTTCAAATCGCCACTTACAGCCACTATTTCAGAGCTGACTAAATGAATAAAAAGTCCTTAGTCGCAGTTAGTGAATCCAATCGTGGGATCCCTCTGAAAGTTCCTTCTGAAAGTTTAAATATATTACGTCCCGTTCAACAGCCATAGTAGAGAGACTACTAAAGAACACTATATCTCGCGTTGAAGTTTGGTCCAAGGTTACCGGCTTCAAACAAAATGTGTTGTCTTTTCTTGACTAAGGAACCCCTTTATTCCGCAAGTCTTTATCAGTGGAGACTAATTGAGACTAATACTTACTCTTCAGCTCGTAATACCGTTCTTAAAATGCGGGATGTTGTTCATTATGTTTTTCTTCGGCTTGCACAGGACTTTTAGATCAATCCCTGTCGTAAGTATCCTTGTTGACTACGGTGAACCATCGCTTTGTGATAGACGCCAGATTTTAGCATCTTATTTTACCTGTCTTAAGGGACAGCCAAATCATCCGGCTTTGGACGCAGTCCTTGGAAATTCTTACTTTCGAATATATGAGGACCGTCTTCGTTATACTGCATCTTTAGGCATTCGTACCCGACGTTTACTGCACCTTATAAATGTTGACCCACCTTCTATTTTTCCAATTTATCCGTGTTCATTTCCTCCGTGGAGAATCAACCTTATAAATGTTATGTTTGACCTCATAATATGCAATAAAGAATCAACACCACCTATTTTCTATGATCAAATGTTTCACCATATTCTCTCCCAGACAAATCCAGACGCAATAGTATACACAGATGGTTCAACACAGAAGGATACAGTTGCATGCACATTTATTGTTAATGAGCGAACCTATATGTTTGATCTACTTTTTTTTTGTTTAACCTCCGGAAAGACAATTAAGTATTATCTTCAGAGGTATGAGATGAATGAAATGTAGCGTGTGTAAAAAATTCCATGCCTGACCGGAATTTGAACCCGAGACCTCCGGATGAAAGCCCGAGACGCTACCACTCGGCCACGGAGGCTGGCATGTTTGGTCTATCTGGTATTAGGAGTGTCTTTACTGCTGAACTATACACTACAAATAAGGCTTTGAATATCATTAACCCTAAATACATCATATCCTTATTTGTAGCCACTCGTATAGTGCTCTCCAAGCCATAGAAAACTTTTTTCCAGACATCCTATCGTCACCAAATTTACAATGCAATCGCCAAATTTAACATCGCAACACACAAGTGAGTTTCTGCTGGATTCCTAGTCACGTGGGGATTCCAGATAATGAACGTGCAAATTCCGCTGCTAAAGACGCATATAGTCAACCATCCTTCACTACCCGTGTTACTACATCCGACTTTATTAACGCGTTCTTCAAAGTGGCAAAATGGCTTACAAAACTACTCATTGTTATCGCTTGTTATCACGACTGAGCTAAACACAGCCTAGCAGAACTACTGACTCTCTCCGTTGATCCCTGGCAGTGGACATGGTAGTCCATGCAGCCGTGAGATGTAGGTCCGTCTTGACGAGAACAGATGAAAAGTAAATGTCACGCGGTATGAGTCTAAGTTAATTTGCTATTTAAATCTAAATCTAATTTGGTCGATCCTGACCTATAAGGGAACTAGGTCTAAATTACCGTTGTTACGAGCAACATTCTATTTCTTGGTGTGTTAACTAATTACCGATAACAATGAAACATTTACTGTCTTACTGAGCTTAATTAGCTTACTAAGCTTAATTAGCTTGTTAATTAGAGAACTAGGTGCACGGTTCGTGTGTCCGCGAACTCGGTTGGCTAGTTCAAAGGGTAACGAACAGGACAGAATGAGAAATTGTCCGAAAGAAGCCTACAGCGAAGGCAAAGGCTGAGTCAAAACTCATTGATGTAAATGTCTACCGAGGCATTTGCATCGGTGGCATCCCAAACGAGGCCAGGTTAATGACTGTGATATGTATTCAGTTCGAGGGTTAAAAAAAAGACTCCGAGGGTCAAAAAGAAGAAAAGTCCATCAGGGCTAGAAACGGAAGGGGTGATGGGGCGACCGGAAGTCACGGGGCGGGTGTTTTCCCTACGGGGATTGGAATGAGCCCTGCAGTAGTTATACCCCTGTCCTGCAGAATCAGTACCCGCCTCATCCCTTTAAGTGTTAAATTGTAATAATGTTCATGGTCTCCGCCCTTACATTTTTCTATAAATTCTTATTCTGGTCCGTAACCCTTCAGGCCGAACAATAGCTATTCGAGGTGCCTTTGTTTGTATGATAAACAACAGTTTGTTAAACGGACCGGTTCCTCTGAGAAAAGAATACCTTTTACTTCTTTCTTGATTCTTCTTTTCATTATTATTTTCTATTTCTTTTCTTAATTGAAAGAAATCCGTTACCCTGGTGTGTTATACTGGTCCTATTGCGATATATTTCTTTTCTTGTTTGTTCCAACGATTTATTTAGTAAAATTTTATATAAAAATGTTTTTTAATATTAGACTCATAATGGTATTATAATAAAATAATAAGCGACACGACTACAAACAAATATTATCTTCAATTGTTCTTTGTAATGAATCTAATTTTTCATTTCAAAATAATCACTAAAATCACCAGAAAGAAATTTGATACAGATCTAAATTTTATTTATAAAATAAAAATGAATCACCAATGCTAGTGTACATTTAAAAAAGAAGAGGTTTTATCAAACTGGTAAAAGTTTTACTGGTTGACATAAGAATATTCTTTTCTTTAATGCAGTCGATGAAAAAGAGTCCTTTTATAAAATATTTCTATAAGTTTACCTTTAAATAATTTGATCCCTATTGATAATTTTTTCATTTATAAAAGTTAAAAAATTAGTTTTCATTATTATTATTATTTTTTTTTTAATATTAATTTATCACACTATTTTATTTCTCTTCCATTTTTCACTTCTTTCTTCACCAATCACTTATCATTAACTGTTCAGGTACAAGTCCTGTTTTAACTTTTCAATTTATCTTTTTATTTTAACTCCATTTTAAAATTGTTAATGCTAGAAAAAGACTTACAAGTTATTTAATTAGAATTATCTAGATATTTTAAAAATATGTTCATGATATACTCAGATGTAAAGTATTTTATAATTTGTTTAAAAAGAAAAAACAAATTTGTTAACGACCCAGGATAATTTACCCAATTACTTTTTGGAAAAAGAAGTTATGTAGTGTCCACATAAGATTTATTTATTTTTTTTAAAATACTAATTTGTAAGAATAATTACAGTAAAAATTAACTTTAAACTTAAATTTTATCATAAAATAATTTTATTAAAATAGAAATGTTCAAGTCTTTGTTATGACTTAATGCACTGTTTCATAGTATCTAAAAAAAAAAATTTTTTTAAGAAAATTTCTTTAATTGTAAACAATTCCTATAATAATTGTTTTCCAAGTAGCATGAATAGATCTTTTTTCCTAATAATATAAATTATTAAATTTTAAAGTACTATTATAGTGTTTAACAGTAAGAAATTTTTGATTTTCATTTATATTTGAATAAATCTATAGGAAATATAATAAATAATTTCTTATGTTAACAACAGTGCTGTTTGTTTTTGGTCAAACCAAATATTTAATCATTATATCGATCGTCGTATGTGTATTATTAGAATAATGAAAAATAAGTAGATTTTAAAATATTTGAATGGAAAAACCAATAATTCTCATACTTTTTAACCTGTGAATAGCTCCGTGAATACCTCTGTAAAGATTAAATAATTTTTAAACAGTAGTTATTAATTAAAAATAATTAGTTTGATTTAATTAGAATTATTGTAATTTTAAAAATGATTATTATATTGTACATTTTTTAGAAATTACTACATATTAGAGCAATTTATTTTCGTACTGTTGAAAATTTACAATTATTATAGTATATTTCGGTTTTAACATGCCAAAAAGCAAAATAATTAACAACATTCAAGTGAAGTTAAGTAAAAACATATGGAATAGAAATTTTCGAAGTCGAGAGTTCTGAGGTTCAAATATTAGTAAAAGTAAACATTTTTATACAGATTTAAATACTAGATCGTGTATACCGGTGTTCATTGGTGGTTTGTTTTATTTTTTTCTTTTTTTCTTTCTTTATTACCCTGACACAGAAGCTGGAACCACTGTTAGGCATGTCTTCAGCCGCTGTGTGTCGTGGCAGCAGATTAAGCCTACAATCCCCTATCTAGGATTCCTGTAGGATCTCCCTTGCTTCACCGAGACACTCTGACACCCCTCTTTTGGGGTGCCGAAGAGCCCTTCCACAAGGAAGCTGCCCTTCCCGGCCCTATCACCTAGCCCTACCTACGGTCGAATGTGCATTGCACACACGCGACCCTCCCCCCATGCGCGACCCTCTGTTCCCTTGAGGGGCCCCCATGCATCCTCGGAAGTACCCGATCCAGCCATTCTCTTGTATGAGCACCGAACCAAGGCATCCTCAGCAATTGGGCTGCCTCCCTAGCCCTGAACGTTGCCACGATTCTACCTATTAAGGATCCGTCATTCCCGTCTCCGTCGCATCTAGGTGAACATATGAGTGCCGTCCTAGATGATGTTCACTCTGCACTCTACTCTGTATGTTCCTCATGTTTTCTTCTAAGAATGGTGGTGACGACGCTCACTACCTGCGTCCATTCTTCTTTTCCCCGTAACATGTACGGGACAATATCTTCTGGCCTTAGCCACCCTACACCAGATCTTGCCATTATCTCATCCCACCTGGAGCACACGAAGGTGTGCTCCAGGGTGTCCACGAGCCCACAGTATATGCAGTTCGAGGACTCCCTCCGTTTGAATTTGTGGAGGTAGGACCCGAACCCTCCGTGACCCGAGAGGAACTGACATAGATACTGATCTACTTCTCCATGCTTCCTTCCCAGCCACCTCCCCAAGTTGGGGATGAGACGCCTGGTCCAAGCCCCATTGTGGGAATTGTTTCAGGACTCTTGCCATTCCTGTAGGAGGAGTGTCGATGACTCCGGTTTCTGCATCCCCTCGTACAGTCTCTTCAACTGTAGGGTCTGTAGACGTATTAGCGGAGCCCCCGGAAGGACATGCGCCGCCTCCCCAGACACCGTCCTGTACGCTGCTACGATTCCAAGCGTCGCCCGGCGCTGCAGTGAAGTTAACCTCCAGACGTTCTTTTTCTTGTCCAAGGCCTCAAACCATACCGGAACTGCATACAAGACCACTGAAGTGACTTCTGTCATGATCAACTTCCTTTTGGACATCCTCGGCCCAACTCTGGTGCCCATTAGACGGCCGAGTGAGGGGTGATCTTCTCCGCCTTTGCAGTCACCTCCGCAATATGTCTGTTGTACAGTCCGGATTTCTCGATCCACAGTCCGAGGTATTTAACGGATGGAACTGTGGTTGCCATGTAACCGTTGACCATGCTATTTATCTGCCTGATGCGCCGGCGTCCCACTACAGCCTCCATCTGAGTCTTGTTGGCTGCCAACTCCATTCCCCTGTCTCTGAGCGAGCTACTGATCCTTCCCACGGTGGTAGTCGCAAGCTCTTCCAGGTTCTTTGGTGGTTGAATTTCTATTAACCACACTTTTCAGGAGTGGTCAATCTGAGATTGTACAATACTACACTTCATTCACATTCATACATATCATCCTCATTCATTCTCTGAAGTAATACCTTACGGTAGTTCCGGAGGCTAAGCAAATAAAGAGAGATATGGAAAAGAAAAGAATGCTCTCCCAAGAAAGGTGACATCGAATATGCCTACCAAATTAAGGCCTCTTTCATTTTACCTTTCTTTATATGATTTATTTTTTAATTCATATATTAAAATTTCTTTTTTCCCTTTTTTTGTTCTACATCGACTCAAAAAAAATCAAAACTTCGATTTTTACTGGTTGGATACAGTTCTCCAAGCTTCCCTATTCAATGCTAGTAGTTTCATTTCGTTATACCTCCTACATAACACATCCCTAAAAATTTGTTTTCCATATTCCAACGTTACCTGCCTGCACAATTTTTCCTGTCTACCTTTCCTTCCAATATCAAAGCAACTATTCCAGGATGCTGTAAGATGTACAGTTCCTATAATTTTGTATCGTCTTTTAACTAGATTTTTCCAAAAGCTTCATTCTTCATCAGTTTTCCCCAACACCTCTTCAATTATCACTTCATCCACCCAACAGATTTTTAACATTCTCATATAGCACCACATTTCAAAAGCTTGTAATCATTTCTTCTCAGGTACTCCGATTGTCCAAGTTTCACTTCGATGTAAATATACGCTACAAAGATATACTTTCAAAAAAATTTTTCCTGATCTTTAAATTAGTTTTTTATATAAGTAAATTATATTTTTCATTGAAAGTTCGTTTCGCCGGTTCTATTCGGCATTTTATATCGCTCCTGCTTCGTCTATCTTTAGTAATTCTACTTCCCAAATAACAAAATTCTTGTACCTCCACAATCTTTTCTCATCCACATAAGGGATTTGAATCCGGAGGTATCTACCCCAAAACATATTAAAATTTATGATCAACATTGTTCATACTGGACAGTCTTCTAAAAGAATACATTTTTCGTCTTTTTTTTGTTTACACATCTATATTTTAAGATTTTGCTGATATTTTTTATTCACAGTTAAAAAAATGAGCGAAATAAATATATGCACCTTTTTTGAAATAAATGGACAAAAATTTAATGATTAATTAGTCTAATAAGAGAGGTTCAGAGAGTTCTGATAAGAGTTAAAAATTGAAAATATAAATCTCGATATAAAATTGTTTTGCTGGTTTAAAGGCGATTTTATTGGATCAGTTTTGTTAGTTTAAGGAAGAGAATGAAAATCTTTTCCTTCATCTGTTAGCTTCTGAACTTTCCTGAAGAGAATGATGGAAGCCAGGAATAACTCTTCAGAATGAATTATCCTTTTCAAACTGCGAAGTGAGTAATTCAGATTTATTCTTCAATATCTTGTAAGCACAACGATAGCAAGATATCCTCCTATAGCAGGAGAAGCTTATCTTGTGATATAACAATATATCCATAAGTTATTCCATTTGTAACTTAAGTATAGAATAATGAGTCTGATCCAGTCAGATATTCCAAGATAAAGAATTCAAAGGTAAATATTTTACTTTAGATATGAAAATGAGTGGTGTTCAGTTTTTATGGAATATTTTCTAATTTTATTAGATATGAAACGTAATTTTTATCCACGTACATAACTCATAATTGTTTTAAATAATTAAAATTTATTACAAATTAAATAACTTACGGATAAGAAATAATTTAGAAGTAGTGTCACTACTATCAGACATTTATTTCATTTCAAAGAAATTTGATTTTTGATGTAAATAAAAATAAGTATAAGTAAAGAAAAAAGAAAAAAAGAAAGTCTAAGCTTCTAAGATAATCTCAGAATGATTATTTTTATTAACATAAATAAAATTAATAATATACTGAGAAAAATAAATTAAATTTTACATATCACATCACACAAACCAATTATAAAAAAATATCCGTTGAAAAATAAACATTCTACTTTTGTTTTTAATTTCTATGTACTAAGCTTTGACAGTATTTCAATGTTCATTAACAAAATATCGGGTGGTTCAAAAAGGACTTTAAAAGGATACAACTATTTTTTGAGATAACTTATAAATTCATTTAAGATCTCGTATCTTAGAAAACACCTCATTTTGTCACCCAACATTCACTTTGGTTTCATACATCTTCCGTTTGTAATGCGATATAAATCCACCTGAATTCAATTTCATTCCAGACTGCCGCCAGCAACTCGGGCATTGCCTCTACAGCTGCAGCACTAATAGTGACGTCCCTTAGTCATCATCGTCTAACTGAGAAATTAGAAAATTCTGAAGCATTTCCAGATAACGATTCGGTTTACGTTGCCTCCTGAAAGAAGAACGGGCCGTACATTCTTTTTTGCTTTGAGCACAAAATGCATTGAATTTAGGGCTATATGAATGTGCTGTAAACGTTTATGAGGATTTTTGCTGCCACATATTCGGCAGTTGTGGGTGTTCACCTTACAACCGATATGAAATGTTGACTCATCACTAAAAATTACATTTTCTAAAAATATGTCGTTGTCTGCGATTTTATTCATCATTTCCACATAAAATTGCAGCCGAGAACTGCCATCATGTGTAACCATGAACCATCATGCCATCATGTGCTGAACCATGGTTAGTTTGTACGGTTTCACATGCAATCGTTTACGTAATACACGCCAAAGAGTCGATAGTGGAATGTCAGTTTCATGTTACGCATGTAAGAGTCGGACTAAGTGGAAAGCTTTCTCTGTGTTGTTCCACAGCAGCTTCAGGGATGTGTGAGCGTCATGGTGATTTTTAATTTTTAATGGAACTACCTCTCTCTACGAAAGTTTGGTACCAAAAGTAAATTGTATACTTACTCGGAGGCTCCCTAGCCTTTTTTTTTTTTTTTTGTTTAACCTCTGGAACCATAGTTAAGTATACTTTCAGAGGATGAGATGAATGAATTGTAGCGTGTGTGAAAAATTCCATGCCTGACCAGTATTCGAACCCGGGACCTCCGGATGAAAGACTGAGACGCTACCACTCCGCCACGGAGGCCCTAGCCTACTCTCCACGAAAATAACGTTAAACTGCAGTTTCTGACTGCAAATCGTGAAACCAAAACACAAGCTAGAACGTTCCGTGTCATAAAATGTATAATTTTTTTACAACACTTGTGACTAACTTCGGTCAATGACCTATGTAGGTTCAAATTTGGTGTGTTTTGCACATCAAATGCATAAGTCTTTGTTGAGATGTCAACTGAATCTGTAACTTATTTAAATAAATTTTTTTATGCTTTTAAAATTGCAGATACTTTTTTTATCACCCAGTATGGCATATCCAGCAAATAATTAATTATGAAGTTTATTACCAAAAATTTTAAGGTAAAATTTTTATTTATTTTTTTATTTATTCTTTTTTCAAACGATAATATTTTATTATTTTTAGCCCATAGTGTGTTTTACATTTATTAATTATTTAAAATTCATTAGACTAATTTCACACACGAAATATGTTTTTAAAAATTTAATGTTATTAAATTTATTATATAAATTTATGTCTATGTGCTACCAAGGGGTTCGTAATCTGGTGATATCTCTAGGCCTGGAGGAAGGATGTATTACCAGAAAAGAATGGCCCCGAACGATCTGCTAAGTAGCAATACCGGTTGCTTAGGAATAAAGGGAGTGGTTCTAGGAACACTGCGAAAAATTGCAGTGGAAATGTAACAAAAAAAAAAACGGGGAGAAAGTGTTTCATCTCGTTTCATCTCATTGCGTTTCATCTTGCCACATTTCATCCCAGCTGTCGCTGGGATGAAATGTGGCGATTTGTAGGGCCAGGGAGTCAGCCCAATTGCTGAGGATGCCTGGGTCCGGGATACACGCAAGAGTGTCCTGAATCGGGGTACTTCTAATGACGCATGGAGGCTCTCGAGGTGTGTGAGAGTCACGCACACGGGGAAAAAGGTTGGGTGTGCGAAATGCATATTTGGTTCTCTGTAGTGATAGGTGTACGGCTGGGTGTAGGACTAGCTCTCCGGAGGTGGGGCTATTCGGCACTCCAGAACCGGGGGATCGGAGGGTTTTGTTGACACCCCGATGGGGCCAAGCCAAGAGAGTAATAGGTTTAATCTGCTGCCACGGCACTTCGCAGCGGCTGATGATATATGCCTAACCGCGGTCTCAGCTGATGTGCGGGGTACTTAAAAAAGTTATTAAATACCATAATTAGTTCACAATCTTAATTTTTTTAAATTAATTTTTATCACTATAAACATCATATTCGGAAAATATGCCACTTTTACTTTTCCATAATATACGAGTAAATAAAATAGAAGATGATTTTCAATTAATTTATTTTAGCAAAATTTCAGTCAATAAAATTATTAATTGAAGTCAAATTAATATTCTAAATGTAATTGGGTATCCTCTCTATTAACATTTATATTCATCCTACCCAGTTTAAACGGTTACATGATCAGCAAGTCGAAATATGTTTAGACACTTTTAGTAAAGCGGAAATACTCATGCAGTACAATACAGAATATTATTACATGGAATTAACTGGTATCAAAACTAACCGGACTCATAACTGTACATGTATAGCGTTACCAATATCCCCTTTCAACTTACATTATATTAATAATATACGTATTATATTGCCTAATTAATGTAATCGAATGTGTATATATATTTTTAACACAGGAAATATTATTTCTCTGTTATAATAAATATATTTTTTTAATTAGTTTAAAATATGTTAGTATAAGTATAAAATTACAACATAAATCCCTATAATATTGATAATTTTTTTTTTTTTGTTTAACCTCCGGAACCATCGTTAAGGTATATCTTCAGAGGATGAGATGAATGAATTGGCGTTTGTGAAAAACGCCATTCCTGACCGGGATTCGAACCCGGGACCACCGGATGAAAGGCAGAGACGCTACCACTCGCGCCACGGAGGCTGGCACTTGAAGGTAACGCATTGCAATAATTTTAGTAAAGAGATGTGTAACAGTCAGGAAATTTAAAAGTATTAAATAAAAGAATACATAAAAATATATTAATAAAAAGAAACAAAATAGTTAAATTATTAATAAAAAAAAATTGCTTTTGCATTTATAATATAGATATTATATATGAGAGAAAATGTTTGTGGATCTGTCTGCCTGTCTACAACACTATAATGCCGACAATCAACAAGCCGATTGATTTAAAATTTTCAGAATACATTAGTATTTTCCTAGGGAAAAATTTGAGCCGTAAGTTGAGGCTTTAGCCATTTGAGGGTTAAAATATTAAATATTCTTTAACTACGGAATTAAATTAATTTAATTTTTTTTTTTTCATTAAAATTAATCCTTTTACTTCATTACACTTCTGTGACTATAATTCTCTGGCTAGATAATCGGGCAAGCAAAGCAAGCCCTGTCCACCTAGTTTAAATATATAAAATATTCAAAATTTATGAGTGCAATGCCAAATCTTTCATCCATAATATGTGTAGAAGTGGGTATATACGAAAATTTGGAAAAATTAAATTAAATTTTAACACTTTCAGGATATGAAATTAATTTTTGATAGAACTACCCTATTATAAATTCCTTGAAAACTTATAAGATGTCCATACCACTGATGGTAAAGTGATAATTTTATGGATAAAACAATCTTATGTGGATATCACGTGACTTCCTTGTACCGCTTATTAAATTACACATTTTCTTAAAATAAAAAGTACATAAAATTTTATAACTTCTGATATTTTTTCATTTATTTTATGTTTTTATTGTTATTATTGAACTATCATTTATCATAACACTATTTTACAATCAGAGGTTAATAATTATTAATAAATCAATATATTTACATTAAAGAAACGTCTGATTCGAACCAATGTATACCCTCATAAGATCAAAATATTCGTATTTTATTAATTAAAAATCTATTTGGGTATAACTCTGGAAGCAGTGAAAGTAAATATCAAGTATAATATATCGTTGAAAAGTTCTGAATAAAAGTATATTACTCCAGTTAAGAAAAAATTCAAAATTCAGATTTTTGAGGGGATTTTGAGCTATTTTTTTGACACTTTTGATTCAATCGATTATAGTCAAAAGGGAAGGTATACAAAGATGTAAAAAATTTTAAATTAAAAATTTCAACATCTACGGCTAATCTTTTTTGAGTTATGTAAGATGTGTACTTACATACGTACAGATGTCACGCCGAAACTAGTCAAAATGAATTCAGGGATGATCAAAACTAATATTTCCGTTGAAAGCAGAAAACAAAAATTTTTCGGGATCAAAGAATACTTTCTTTACTTCGTACAAGAAAATGAAAAATTGTGAAACTGTTGATATATACCAAAATTAACAGTTTTTATTAAATACTAGCGACCTGGCAATGCTTCGCTATTGCTGGTTTTGAGTATATATATATGTAAATTAAATGAACAATTGAAAGTTTAAAATGGCTGCAAAATCATCACAATTAATATTGAACATTAAGAAATTTAGAAAACATTACGAAACTTTACAGAATTTAACCTTTCTCTTTATCAAAGTCAGAATGAAAATAAACACCACTATTATCGGATTTGATTCATATTCCTCTCTAAACCCAGTAATCAGTTCAAAATACCCCTAACTTTCTTTCTATTGATAAAATCGAGGATTTCAAGAGCTATAAACGTTCTCCGGACAACGTGTACCATTTTACAAAAACCTGAGTTTAAATTGTGTATAACTCTAATAATATATATATATATTTTTTTTTTGGTCTTCAGTCATTTGACTGGTATGATGCAGCTCTCCAAGATTCCCTATCTAGTGCCAGTCGTTTCATTT
>JAAAKQ030097288.1:0-14500 GCA_010016005.3 Zanna intricata
TCTCTTTTTCTTTAAAATACTTTTTTTATCAAGTTCACTGTTTTTTTCCAAATTTAAAGCTATTATTTGTCAAGTCTGTTTTGTTAGTGTAAATTTAAATTCATTATGCAGTTTTTCATTCCTACCAGAGTATTTTTATTTTAATTAATTTACCAATTATTCTCGCATGGCTAGTAGTTAACTATCGCCTACATTAATCTTGTCTATAATTTTTCCCCCTAATTTCATTTTCCTGTTGTTTCAATTACCCCCATTAGGTCTGTAATAGTACTTCAATTTACTTGTACGCTAAACTTCATTACAGTTTTCTAATTATCTTATCTTGTATAATGTTATCAGCAAATAATGCAGAAGGTGATTTTTAATTCTTAAATCTTTGCTTTGCTGTTTTATATATGCTATCTATATCTACTATAAGTAAATAGAA
This sequence comes from Zanna intricata, assembly GCA_010016005.3. NCBI lineage: Eukaryota > Metazoa > Arthropoda > Insecta > Hemiptera > Fulgoridae > Zanna > Zanna intricata. Next base: position 428 of record JAAAKQ030097288.1, read on the forward strand.
TGGATAATAATGTATTTACTTCCTTCCCTTAAATCATTTTTAAGCCGAAATAATTCTGTTGTGTCTAATTATAAATTTTATTCAACTCTTGCTCATGACATATATTGTTTCGATGTTATCAGTGACCTCCTTTTCTTAATCTTCATTTTTCCCAATTCTTGGTATGCTGTGACAGTATAAAATATAACAGACTATATTCTTTCCAGTGATTATTTTTTAAAAATAAATACAAAAAAATTAAAAGATAGAGACACTTAAAAACCATTTACGGAAAAATAAAAACCTAGAAATAACTAGAAATATTTTTCAATTGTCTACTAATCATCATTAGTTGATGTAATGAAGTTAATTAAAAATATATGTAATTACAAAATCTGAACAAAGAAAAAACATAAAATTAAAAAAAGTTAAACTATATTTAATATTATTATTCTTATCCGGTACCTTCTTTTTCCATTTTTCTTTTCTTTCTTTTTTTCAGTCATTTGATTGGTTGATGCAGCTCTCCAAGATTCCCTATCTAATGCCAGTCATTTTATTTTGGTATACCCCCTACATCCAACATCCCTAAAAATTTGTTTTACATATTCCAAATGTTGCCTGCCTGTGCAATTTTTCCCACCTACATGTCCATCCAATATCAAAGCCATTATTCCAGGGATGTCTTAATATGTAGTCCATAACACTTTCTCTTCTTTTAACTATATTTTTCCAAAAGCTTCTTTCTTCATTGATTTGCCGTAATCCTCTTCATTTGTCACTTTATCCACCCATCTGATTTTTAATCCTCAACATCACATTTCAAAAGCTTCAAATCTTTTCTTCTTGGGTACTCATATCATCCAAGTTTCACTTGCATATAAAGCTACACTCCAAATATATACTTCCAAAAATGTTTTCTTGATGTTTAAATGATTTTCTGATGTAAGTAAATTATATTTTTTACTGAAAGCTTGTTTCACTTGTGCTATTCCACATTTTATATCGCTCCTACTTTATCCATCTTTAGAAATTCTACTTCCCAAATAACAGAATTCTTCTACCTCGATTATCTTTTCTCTTCTATTCTATTTTTATATTCAGTGGTCCATCTACTTTATTTCTACATTTCATTATTTCGTTTTATTCTTGTTTATTTTCATGTGGTAGTTTTTACAGAGGACTTCATCCATGGCATTCATTATTTCTTTTAAATATTTTTTACTCTCGGATAGAATTACTGTATCATCAGCAAATCATAGCATCTTTATCTTCTCACCTTACTCTATTACTCTGGATCTAAATTGTTCTTTAACATCATTAACTGCTTTGTAAAGATTAAAAGGTAAGGGGGATAGGGAACATCCTTGTCAGATTCCTATTTTTACAGCTTCTTTCTTATGTTCTTCAATTATTATTGTTGCAGTTTGGTTCCTGTAGATGTTAGCAATTCTTTTTCCATATAATGTCTTTAATAGAGTGATTAAGATTCCCTTTTTCATATCTGATTACAAACAATAAAATTGAAAACAATTTTTCAAATATAAAAGGAAAGATGTGTATAACATGTGGAAATACATGTGTTGTAAAATTCAGATTCTTAGGTAAAAAAGTATTTTGTGAAACAAAATGGATAAAATAAAATTAAGCATTACGACTCATTCCAGTTTCCTATGTATTTTTTGTGAGAGGGAGAATTAATAAGAGCTCTCTTAAATTTTGTGATATAAGATATTTATTATCTTTGTGCCACATAACCAAAATGTTTGAAAAAATTATCATGATTAGGTATTTTTCAATTCATTAACTATATGACAGTTAAACTGTGTAGAACACTTCACTGAAGGACAGAAAATTGTAAGGAAAATAGTTTACTGTGATACCAAGGATCCATTCATGTAAGTAAGAGGTAATCTCCACATATTAGGAAACTACTTTCTATTAATTAAACAGTAAATTTAAAAGTTTTATAAGAATATTAATGTAAATATTAAAATTATAATTGCTAAAAAATATTCTAATATATAATTATTTTAAAAAATTTGTATGAAATACAAAATTTTTACCTTTCAGTACCGTTTGCATCCTTATAGGATGATACTAAAAGTCCACCATCACTTTCTTCAGGAGTGAATAACTTTCCTTTAAAATTTATCTCCAGTAAATATGTTTTGTGTTTTTGAAGTGGGGCTACTGAAGAAATGATTAATTTTTCATATGTATCATCTACTCTAACTGCACCAATTTCAATGGATTTATCAGTTCCATTTTCTTTTAAATGTACTTCTGTTTCTTCAATAGACAATTTATAACTGTTTAATTGTATATCTGTTAATTCTTCGTCAGATCCCTATAACATAAAATAATTATTTAATACATTTTATACTTGCAAAAAATCAGAGTCTGTTATGGTTGTAAACAACCATAAGAAAATGTTGAAGGTTCTATCTATGTTGAATGTAACGTAAAATGTATACATCTAATTGTGGTTCTATAAAATTGTTGAAGAACAGACCCTTATTATTTGCTTTATATTTCTATGTGTTACATATTACAGTATAGTCAATAAAATTATGTGGTTCTTCTGTTTTAGTAATATTTTTGCAATTAAAAATAGTTTTGATCAATTATAAAATACTTGTTCAATTTTTGTTTCTTTTGAAGGTTAACAGTAGTAACTGATTATTAAATTCTTTCATTAGGTATATACCTAATAGGGTTCATATATTCCTAAATGTAGGTAACTAATACTCTGATATAGTTGCATACATTACAGATTGTCTCTACCGCACAATAATTTTTTTTATTAAATCTGAAATGTCTTAATCAAAAATTTAATTTTAAGTTAATAAATAACATTTACGGTTTTTTATTGTTTAAAAAACTTATTTCAATCTGAAGTTTCAACTCTTGTTACAACATTCTGAAGCAAATTATTTAATAACATTTTTTTTATACTTTTTTGGAGATGTATTCGGTTGTCCCATCATGGTATATATGGTTTACAATGCTGAACTATATGCCATCAAAATGGCCTTGAAATCGTAAAATCTAAATATGCTTATATCATCTGCATATGGTCATATTCCTATTTACAGCGATTCATATAGAATTAAATTGTCACAACACACAGGTGAATTTCTGCTAGATCCCTAGCTATGTGGAAATCCTGGGTAATGAACATGTGGATTCCACTGCTAAAGATGCATATAGCCAACCGCCCTTCATCACTTGAGTTACAACTACCAATTTTATTAATTCCATTAAACATACAATTCAAAGAAGATGGCAAAGTGGCTGGACTGCTACAGCAGATAATAAACTCTGATATGTCAAAGATACAATGTTACCATAGGACTCTAAATGCAGAAAGATTGCTGACAGGAAGTGGTCTCTGTTGATAGCGATTAGGACACACCAGAGCTACTCACAAATATCTGATGTCAGCAGCAAGTGCGTCCGATGCAACTGCTGCTTGTCTGTACACCACATCCTTTTGGACAGCATATATTATGCGGTCTTACATTGTAAATTTAAATTTTCAAGGGATATATGGCACCTCCTAGGAAATGAACAAGAATATACTAGACCGTGTATTGTTATTTCTAAGAATAATAAAGTATTTAGTAAGATTTAATCTTTCATAAATTGTTATACTTTTGTTTTTTGTTATTTTCATTACATATATTATCATTATAGTTATATATTTCTTTTACTATTTAAGTTTTATTTCTACTATTATCTTAGTTTTCATCATAGTTTAACCCTTTTTTACTAATATTTTAATATCCGAGAAGGAACCTCTTGTTATTATTTTGGCCTCCGTGGCTGAGTGATAGTATCTCAGCCTTTCATCCGGAGGTCCTGGGTTCGAATCCCGGTCAGGCATGACATTTTCACACACTCTACACATCATTCATTCTCATCCTCTGAAGTGGTACTTGATTGTGGTTCCAGAGGTTAAACGGAAAAAAAAGGCAATTACAACATGAAAGCATTTTTGGCCCCCCCCCCCAAAAAAAAATCATAATTTTCATTGGTTCCAGTCATATTTTCAAAGATAACTAAAAATATTTTGAATTCTTTTAGAAGAACATTTTATACACATTTTGCTTTGATGTGATATTAGTATAATTTAAATTTCAAATTCCAAGGCAAATCAAATTTCAAACTGACTGTCGTACAAAATTATTTTATTTCTTTACAAAATTTTGTTAGAATCACATTATTTATTATTAATTATTTATCACATTATTTATTTATAGATTCATTGAAATAAATCTATTAATTCTCTTTTTCTTGCCTTTCGGGTTTTCATGCAAAACTTCTACCGAATCAAAAAGTAGAAGTTTTGGCTGTACGTTATAATAATTATATTATGGTCCTTTTTGAAACATTGATCAATTATGCTTCTATTAAAAAAAATGGTCTCTTACTATTACAACAGACAGACAGACAGATCAGAGACGCGCAATCTTTAAAGACCTGATCATCTCTAAGGGCTTTTAGCGACTTTCAGATTTACCAGATTTGAGCATACCATATTACTTTCAATAGGGTTCATACAAATCAAAGCGTGCTGAACTAATCATGTAGAATCAAAAAAATTACTTCTTAGATATATAATCACTCCCAAAATGTTATTTATTAAATAAACTGCATCATTTATAGGACTGTACAAAGGGATTACTTTCAACATCTTTTTTTTCTTTAAATAATTTAAAAAATTATAAATTTATAATAAAAATTAAAAATTATAAATATAATTAATCAAAATGCCGTAAAGTGAATTACTCAGATATTTTCAAGGATTAATTGCCCTTTTTTCAATATCTTTATATTTCTTCCTACAATCAGATTATTTAGAATATATGTGACCAATCGCTATTAATCATCTCTTTACAGGATTTCTGTCACAAATCTTTCTCAAAGAGGTTAAAAAATTTAATTGACATCTTAATTCTTTGAGAGAAATTCAACTGAATTTCTCTCCAGTATGGTATTGTTAGACCAGCCATAATTTTAACTTTTTAACATTGTAAGTGAAAGATCTGTTACAGATATTTTATTTATTTTTTTTTTTTCATTAAGATGTATAGATGAAATTTCTTTAACTTACATTAAAATTTTTTTTATTTTCTTAAAAAATTTTATAGTCTACTTACCTTATCAGATATTCTGAAATATATATCCTCTTTACCGCTGAATGTTTTATTACTTATATCTGGTAATAATGATATTTCATAGTGAATTGGTATAAATGTTTTTGGGAGACGGTCATGATCAATATAAATAATTGAGGTTGTATATTTTAGTAAGGTTATAAAACAAAGTATCCAGATTATACGCCTACCCATTTCCTGTAAAAAAAAAAAAAAAACCAATGATCATTTTAATAAATTAATTAAACATAAATGATAATCAAATTCTCCAGTATATTTCAAATTATTTAAAATTACTTATAAAGAAACATTATCAATATGTATCCATGTAAATATGCAACTATTAACCATTTGGCAGTCTGTCCCATCTGGCCTCAAAACATAAATGATAATAATATTACTTCTAATTAGATTTGTCTTTCTTTTTGGCATATAAAAGTAATATTAAAGTTCTACTGTTTTACACATATAATAAATTTTAGAATTTGATTCCCCACATCAAAATAAGAAAAAAAGTTCTTATAGTCATATCTCTAGAAAAGCTTAGTTTTCTATTTTTTTGGACGTGTTAGGTTCTTGTGTTTTCAATAAAAAAATGTGTTTTAAACAACTTTCTCAATAAAAAAATAAATATACAAATTTCAAACTTGATTTATAATTTCATACTGGATTTTTGGATTGTTAATATTACCTTACTGATATTTATTATTTAGTATTATTTTTAATGATTAACATACTTTTGTTTTAATTTGTTATAATTTTTTTTTTGTACTCTTAAACTTATCATTAACCTTATCCTCCTTATCTTAATTTAGGACTTGAGTTCTGAAATATGTCTGAGAAGTATATGAATCTTTTCTTGTTTTTTCAATCTTATTTTATATACATTTCTTTAAATTAATATTATCTATATTTATATATCTATTAAAGTGGTACTTATATGCCATTGCAACTGGATTTTTTTTTTTTTACCTCCGGAACCACCATTAGGTTATATCTTCAGAGGATGAGATGAACAAATTGTAGCGTGTGTGAAAAATGCCACGCCTGACCGGGATTCAAACCCGGGACCTCCGGATGAAAAACCAAGACGCTACCACTCGGCTATGGAGGCCGGCTACTGGATTTAAATAAAATTATTAATTTAAAATTACTATGTTTTTTATTACTGGTTTATTCATTTATTTTGAAATTTTTGTTGATTAATTTTTAAATCATTAATTTCTTTTACTGTTATTATTATTATTATTACTAAATAAACTAACTAAAATATATTAATAAGACAAAATTCCAGCCACCCTTGAGATAGATAACAAGTCAGATATTCGCATAGAGGAGAATGCATTACTGATAGAAAATGAGTGGACTAAGTTTCTTGGCTGGGAAAAAAGAAAAATCTATACCTACAAAGACCAAATCACTAAAACTTATTCTCCAAAATAAAAAAATAGCAAAAGGCAGTTCTAGGAAAGTAGCAAAAAAACCTCTTAATAAAAACTCCACAAGAAAGCTTTATTTGTTACAAGATTGGGCTAGACACATTACAAGGTTGAAGAATTGGTTAAGATAGGTGGTTAGGTCTCGTCTGTGACTTGCACAAAACTGAAGACAAACATGTACAATACAACTCACTCCATGCGTTGGAGTGACATAATAATCCTCTCCACAGAGGATTATTATAAGGTGGCTTTTGCTGATGGTTGGCCAAGAAGAGTTCTGGTGCTTCCTTACTTTGGCAAGTTAGCAACAGAGAGTATTTATCAGAAAGATAATAAGGAGAATGTACCCCAGAGGATAATGAGGAAAGTCGCAGTAATGGACCATAAAGACTTTAGGATAGTATATCAAAATTGTATTGGTTGCATACAAAGCAGGAAGAGGTTTCTGTTTTGGTATCTGGAACCACATATGATGTAAGAGCCATGATGGAGACAGCATTTAATGAGAATTCGCTTACATCTGAGTATTTTCCTAGTGGATGGAGTACATATATGTATACCATGCAAAACGGGATTATGTGAGAAACCCATAAAAAAATGTGGTGGCTGTACTTTGCTGGCAGTTAGTTGTAGAAGGAAGGATTTAGAACTTGCTGCTGAATGTTTGTGAATGGAAATTAAGGAAGGCTACGAATGGCTGCCTTTTTTTAATAGGAAATCACTGCTTCAGCCCAGATATCTATTCAGATGAATTATTTTGATTTTCTAGCAGAAGCAACAGCTAACACAAGCTGTTGAACTTTAATAATGGGTGATTTTAATGTTCCAAATGTAGATTGGAAATCTGCTGAAGTACATCCTAACGCACCTTATTGTATTTGAAGAAAAGCGCCAGTAATGCTTAATTTTATGGATGATCTGAACTTTGCCAGTATAACTCAACTGCTAACCAAGAAGAGGAATATCAATTCTTGATCTTGCCCTTTCAAATACAGGTGTCCCTTTGGAACTTGAATGCAATGAACTGATAGCTATGGATTCTTGTCTCTGTTGAAGTTTGTATATTTTGAAAAAGTAGTAACTGACAGTGCAAGAGAAAATGTTGGATTATAAGAGAGGATACTATTATGGGTTATATGAGACTGTGAAACACCTTGAATGGGCTGTGGTTTATAATGCTGTTTCTATAAATGAGGCTGCAGACATTTTTTCAGTAATGGTTGGTAATGATTTAGAGATTCATAATCCCAGAAAAAAGGTTTGAACAGTTAAATATATTTCCTGGTTCAATTCACTTCTCTGTGAAATTGATTAAATGCTTGAAGAAGAAGCCCATGTGATGTACAAGAGAAGAGGAAAATGGTTATGTAATCTTCACTGAGTTGAGGAAGAAAGTTAAGAAATGCTAGATAAAATAGAAAATGAAGTTTGTATGAAACCATCTAATCTTTTCAAGTATCCCAACTCCTTTTTGAAAGAAATGAGATGTGTTTGACCAATAAGAACAGACCATGGAATAATACCTCACAAGAAAGAAATAAGTAATGAATTTGGAAGATTTTATGAGTTGGTTTACAAATTTGAGACATTGGTTACTAACCGTAAAGGTAAAGGAATGCATTGGGATATTAAAATACTGAAAGTCAATGTGAACAATATGATTAAGGTAAGTGCTGAATTGAGACTGCTTGCAGCTGCTGGTTATAATATTCCATTTTATATAATTGAAGGTGTATGTGAGTTACAGCATGTTGTTAGATATTTATAATATGTCTAGAAAATTGTATCGTTTCAGAAAGTTGGAAATTACCAACAGTCTCTCCTGTTCTGAAGAAACATCATTTGTACAGAATTAATAATTAATGGTCAGTATTTGTACTGTGCATTTGTACCTCTTAAGTATTTGAGCTGATTATCCACAGACATATAAAAATCCCATGGTGTCATTGATAATAGACCAAAAATAGGATTTGTAGAAAAGAGGTCTCCCACAATTAATTGAATCAACTGTTATCATTTGTTGCCCATGAATTTAAGAACAGAAAGACACATTTATATTGATTTATCTTAAGGGATATTACATTTTTTAATAACTGTTAATCTGTGCAATTTAATCTTGGTTTGCATGAGTCTTTCTAAACTGAACAATATGTAATAATTAAATGTGGGAAGGAATCTTAACTAAGTTTGTTAAGGATACTTAAAATCTTGAATTAAATCCCTTAATTACGATGCACAAGCAAATATTATCGTATACAAATTGTTCATTATACAAACAAGTTTTAATTTAATTGGTGAATCAAAACCTCAGTTATGTTAAGTTTCCTTTATATATTCTCATATTAAGAAAAAAAACCTAAAATAACTATTCATTACTGATAAGACAACAGATAATGAACAGCTTTCTTTATTTGTTAATATTAAGGAGGAATTCATTTATTGTTTCCATAAAATTTTAACAGTGAATAAAGAACATAGAATTCTCTTATATTACAGTCATATTCCAGTTGTACATTTCAATTACATGCGACAGAAATGAACAGTTTGAAACGTGAAGGGTTTATATAAATGTTTATTTTCTGTTAACTATTAATAGTATATGTAACCATCCTTGGTAGATTGTCTTTTGAATAATTGAGAAAAGATGACAGATACTAAGGACAGAGTAACTGCAATAGATATTGGGATATCCTAATGTGCTCTGATCAGCACGTATTCAGCTGACTATTGTATGGAACTGTTGGATTCCAAGCCACAAGAAACCTAGGCAATGAAACTGTTGATATATCTGTCAAGAAACTTTTTATAGATCGTTCAGATTTGTGAGAGATTGGTTGAATGCAACTTATCAGAACAAACTGTTTGAAAAGATACCACGTTATTATATTGCCATGGAAGTCATCAATATATGACAGTCGCTTTGAAGAAATGTTGTTGGTATTTGAAGCACTTCACAATAACATATAGATTCCTCATGTCATCTAGAGATGCTCTAATCAGCTTACTGGAAATTTATGCATAATGGTTTGTTACATTATTTTCAACTGTGTATATTATGTGGTCTTTACATCATAGATTTAAATTACCTTTTAGAATTGACAATATTTTGGATGAAGCTGTTTTTGAACTTGATAATATATTTAAATTTCTATTTGACTTTCCTCAGAACCTAATCAGTTTTTTTTTTTAATTCATCACTACTTTCTTTTACAATGAATAGTCTTTGCACTCCTATCTCAATTAATTAAATTGTTTGTGTGTGTGTGTGTGTGTGCACGCATGTGCATGCATTCATGTTATGGTATAATTATAAAATAAGTATTTATTTTTATGTGTATTTACAAGATTACTTTTCTAGCTTTTGTCTCTTCTATATTATTATGTTTATTTTTGTAATTAATGAATTTTTGCATCTGTTCTATTCTACTACAGTATTAGGTAGATTTCATAAGAAAGCTACAGATTATAATGGGTACCATGCTTCGACTTCTGGAAAATTTTGACATTTATCTTTACATTTCACATCCCCCAGACCCAAAAGCCACAGTCAGTTCAAAAGGTTATATATATATATATATATATATATATATATATACATTTCACTTTCTAATGGACATGATAACTGCCATAATTTTGCTTCAATCACCCTTAAGTTGATACATAAAATATAACTACCCAAAATCTCAGTTGAGTTCGTTAATGGGATAAATCAAACCATAGAGGTGGAAATGGAGGGGCTTTTTCAAAAAACAAAATAATGCTGTAACTTTCTTATTAAGTAAAGTGTTGAAATCATTTAAAGTTCCTACTATTGTTTGAATAAGGGCTTGTTTGAATAAACTTATGTAAGTAAAGTTTCTTGATATCACCAACCATTAGCCCAGGGGATGGAAAAAATAGGATTTCAAAGATAAAAAAAAAGCATACCTCTTTTAATAAGCACAGTATTGAATCTGTTTAAAGTGGTCATTAGTCCCCTAAACATTACCTAAAACTTTTTTCTGAAACAATTTTTGATATGACCAACCCTTATGACAAGGGATGACCTAAATTTTGTTGAAATTATAAGAAGAGGATTGTCATATGCTGAACATGTGAAATTTTTTCATATGCAATCATTGTCGTATTGAGTAAATTTGAAGTTTTTCTTAACTTTAAAGTTTAGTTTTTCTTAAAGGTGGAAATCTTTTTTATTCCCTACTTAGCATTGGTGAAATCTACCTCTGCGTTCCAGCGTGCTGAAAGTGAAGTATCCTTTTACAACCAGTATTACTTTTTCCATTTGTTGAATATTATAATTAGAAAATATATTATATTTTTTTTATACCTATTTCATTTTATCATTTCTGGATAAATGTATAAATTTTTTGTCAGTAGCAGCAACATATTGTGTGTTTCAATAACAACTTATATAATGTAGTTTGACTAACAAATTATATACACAGCATCAAGGATGAATTAATCTTGGATAATTTTTAAAAAATAAATAGATAATGAGAAATAGAGAGTCTGACTATAGAGTTTTAAATAAAACAAATCACTCTTCCCCAAAGTAATAACTTGCTTCTGTTATGCCGTAGGCATCCATAACAAAGTTTCTTGGTCAGTTTGGGAATATTTATCAAAGACTGAAGTAGTACATTATTTATCAATGATAATGTGTCAATCACTAAAAATATATAGTGCAACAATTTTTGCCCGTTTCAGATACTAAAAAGCTACTGATTAACTGTCTCATCATTCCTTAAGGAAAATTCTTGTCTATCACTAGAAGGATGAGGAATTCATACTGTTAAAATGTAACCAGTTCTTCCAGAACTCTACTGAAAGTTGTCTTAAATATGTTTGATAAGCTGATAACAGTGGATAATATTTTAAAGTATGAAATTTAAAACTATTAGAATTTTTTACTTCAAATGAGTAGACCTACACATTAGGATTTTGATTACAACTTTTGCAAGGATTAAATGTCACTGTGTGACATTATTGTGGGTTTGCCTCATACCAATTTTTTTAATTAAAAGTTATTTTTTAAAAAAAGACAGTTTATTTTAATCCATTTTCATTATAAAATTGTTACTTAACTAATTTTTAAGATAACTAATTGTCTGAAGGTTTTGTAAATGTTATAAAGTAATTGCTTTATTGCAGTATATTGCTTAATTACCTAATTATTTCAGCTATACACATTAATTATTTTTATTTAATTGTACTGTTATTAAAAAATTAACTTGTATTTGAACATAATTACAGATATTTATTTATTAGTTATTCTATTTTTTATTAATTTTTTTTTTATGAAGTAATATAGGCATTGGATTTTAAAAGTTGTATAAAAAATTACAAACACGAAAAACCACTTAATGATAAATCTCTAAAATGTTCAATTAGTGGAAACTCAAAATGGCACTGAGAATTGTTTATTAGGCTTACTACTTACAGTCAATTAGGCTTACACTCACTCTGAGTAAGTTCACTCATGCAGAGCTATCACTCTGGGTGATTGACATTTAAAAGTTTTTAACACTATGTTATTTATTTGTTTTTATAAGGATCAACAGGCTGATTTGAAATTAAAGTTAGTAGCTGTCACGTAACAGCCACCTCAGATGATCAGCCTGCACATCACTATTGTTTTCTGAAACATTGGCACATCATGGTTAGTCAATAGCATAAACATGATGTAACTGTGATTGGATAGTAATATTTGTCACTCTAAACTCATTATTACTTGGTGGCAACTGTACAGAAGATGAAAGATTGAAAAATATCAAAACTGATTAGGATTTAAATTGAAAAACAAGAAATAAAAAAATCCAAAAATAGTTTTTGTAGGAAATTAAGTAATTTTGTTTTTTATACTCTATTGAAGAATTTTTCTTTCTATTAAAACATAAACAATTTATCTTGTTCATCCATTAAAAATTAAAAAAAAAAAACTTTCCTTCTGTAATGTTTTTCACTAAACATTCCTTTTTCAAGTTGTATTGCACAATTTAATTTCTTTATTTAACTATGTAGTTGAGACACATTTCCTTCTATACTTTCAGCACCATTTTCATTCCTAACTTTATCTCCCCACATGACAATTAGCATAATCTTTAGACCTATTTTTAAAAAACTTCAAAGTTTTCTGATACTGTGTATAAAAAAAGTGCATGTAATTTTCTTTTTTATCTCCGAATCTCGCATAACACAATTCATTCACCTCAAGATTTTTCGTATTTTAAATTAATTTTACAACATAATAAGCCCTATTTATTCTGACCGTCTTTCCAAGTATTTGTTTTAAATTAATCTTTAAGTATTTTAATTGCCAAAAACTCTTATTTCTGTTTTAGATGGAACTAAAGATTATCAACATAAACTGACAAACAAAAGAAACATAACCATGATCATAGAGAACAAAAACAATTAACCAGTGTTATCAATTAAAAGTCAAATTAACTGATTCTATAATTATCTGAAAAATTCTTCGAAAGCATAGATTGTATTTTATAGCTTTACATACAAATTAAATTTACTGCATAATTATTTGGAATTATAAAAAATTTGAAAGATTAATACTAGAAAGTGTTACAGCTCTAAAGTAAGCAATATTTAGCTGTTTTATTAAATGGTAATGCATACTAGTAAAATGTTTAATCTGGTAGAAGATATGATTATTTTTAGAGAACACATGATTTTTCTTTAATTGTTGTTAAATATAAATGGAAGGGGATGTAAAAATTTCAAGTTCTATTACTTCCTTGGTCGAATCTTAATTAAGGAAAGCAATAATACCCTTGTAAATATTTCCAGGTACACCAAATTAAAAAGAAATAAAAAAAATTATCTTGAACCAGCTTTGCAACATTTTTTTTTTGTCAGGGAAATCTTAATATTGATAAAAATTAATCCTGAGCATGACAGCAACTTCCTTGATCTCATGAAATTCTATTTCATTTCCTGACTTCACTCCTTTCAATACTGGTATTTAATCATTTCTGTTATCCACTGTATAAGATTGTAACAACTAGCTCTATCTACAGCACGTTTCTAGAACCATTTGGTAGATTTTGGAATCATCAAATCCTTAATTAGATTTAGTGGGGTAGTTACATTGCCTATGTATGGGCTTACATAGATAACTCTTTCCTACCCAACGGAATATATCATCTGAGATACTAACAGCATAAACCTTTGACTTCTACACTGTAATCTTGTTGGTTACATTAAACATTCTGAAATAGAATTATCAAAATTGGTACAGAGTAAAGTAATGAATGATAAAGAGTAAAGTATTCTGTTTTAAACTAATTATAAAACTCCAATGAAATAAATCTAGTGATTTTGATTTCTATATATAAAAAGAAGGCAATAGAGACAAACAAACCTGCTGACCAACCAATACATTCTAAAAATTATCTTTAACCTTGCTGTTCTGTTCGGGTCATATTGACCCGAAAACATTTTTATTTACTTATAATTTTCCTCCTGTTAATGATATAAGT
>JAAAKQ030097310.1:0-33002 GCA_010016005.3 Zanna intricata
GTGCAGGCAGGCAACGGTTGGAATATGTAAAACAAATTGTTAGGGATGTAGGATGTAGGAAGTATAACGAAATGAAATGACTGGCACTGGATAGGAAATCTTGGAGAGCTGCATCAGACCAGTCAAATGACTGAAGACAAAAAAAAAAGAAAAAAAGAGGAACGTGTGCAGTGAAGAAACCACATTTTCCTCTTCCACATTACATTCCTCATATTTTATTTTATTAAATTATTACTTTACCTTAGCGATCAAAAATATAAAATTAGCAATATCCTTTGAAATGTTCTGTCTAATTTGGTATATAATAGGTCCGATTAGGGGTAAATATCATTAAACAGCGATAAGTTTAGGAAAAAGGCTGGTTATGTATTGTGCAAAATTACTTGTCAATTTAGAAGTGATGTATTCACCGCTTGCTTTATAAGGGTTAATAGAATTGTGTACAAAGTGATGATGTGGGATCTCATGAAGGTCGACTATTGGTACTAGGTTTTTTTGTTTTTAGGTTTTGAATTTTAAAAAGTAATAAATACATGTAAGATTAACTAGATTTATTTATTGAAGATTATTTATGAATTTATTACAATTTGTATCTGAAACAGTTATATATATATATATTATAATATTTCTAGATTTTAAGTGCTGATTTCTCTGAAAAATAAATTATTTTCTGTTTTAAATTGCGATCTTCACTGAATGTGTGTGTGTGTTTTGTATGAAAATGAATATGTATGCAGACAGTCTAGCATGTTATTTTTGTTGTAGTGGACAACAGGCCTGATTAGTCACTTTTTATTTTATATGAATGAAATGAATATTATAGCATATAATAAATACCAAAACCCAAATTTCAATCCGGTCATTGATATTTCTGCGTTTGGCTCTTTATTCTGCATATCAATTGATGTTTGTTAAAAACTGGAAATAATAAGTTAAATTTGTTTTCTAGTAATAATTATAGTTATTAAATTCACCAGTAGTGAATATTTTCTTAAATATCAGCTCTTATTTATCACAGATAGGTAATATTTTGAAATTTCTATGTTTATAAACTTTCTTTTAAATTCTTACTTGTACAAGAGTAAATCAAAATAAACAGCATTTTATTTTTTTTTTAATTTATTTATCGTAAAATAAAAAGCTAATATAATTTATTTTTCTACATACTTTCCTGGTTTAGAAGTACATTTTTCCCAGCGATAAGGAAAGTTTTTTATTGCAGTGTCATAGAATGAGACTGGTTCACATGAATCAAACCACGCCCTTGTCGTTTTCAAATCGCCATTCCAGAGCTTCTTGAAGTGGCCCATACAAATGAAAATGGCAGGACAATAGATCTGAGCTGTGGGGAGAATACTTAATTCTAGTTTTGAAGACCATTAGAGCTACAGTATGGAGCCTGGCGTTGTCATTTAGGGTGATGGCCTCTCTAATCTGTTGGTCTCGTCTTTTGTGACTAATATGCAGCCCTCACCTCATTCAAAGCACATTAGTAAGCAGCATCGATTGTGTGACACTCGCGCAAAAAAAAATTGATGAGCAAAATGCCTCTCTGATTGAAAAAAACAGTTGAAAGAACCTTGTCAGCGACAGTTGAGTCTTGGCTTTCACTGGGGTTGTTCCCACCACTCCATACCAGCTTGTTTCGATCGGGGAGTGTAGTTGTGGACCAGCGTTTCATCACAAGTACGATCTGACTCAAAAATCCATTACCTTCTTTCACAAACCTTGCTGTAAGCCTCTGACAGACCTTTGGAACGTCTCAACTTCTGATCTCCAGTCAAAAGCAAGGGACCCATCTGACACACTCTTTACAGATATGTAGATCGTTTGTTATGATCACTTGACAGATCCTGTAACTTATACACCTACCTGTACTGCAATTTCAGATACTCTCACTCGTTGATCATTTTCAAGAATGTCTTGAACCTTGTGAATGTTTTCATCCATAATGCTGGTCCGAGGATGGTGATCATGTTCTTGATTTTCCACTCCTTGTCCTTCTTTGCCAGTCCTCTTTATGCCAGATAAACACATGAATCCTTGACAACATTCGGTACCTAAACTATACAGTCAATCTCCGGAAAATTTCTGTCTCTTGAATATCTTCCAAGAGCAAAAAAATGTAAATCTCATGTTACACAGTGAAGAGTGCACCTGTTACTCCAATATCATGAGTGTTACTCAAGGAATTTGTTTGGAGTGTGGAATGGCCGGCTGTCCCCACTCCTAATGACCCCACCCAAGCATACTAGAAGCGCAGGCCTAGTCCTTCCAACAGTAGACGCTCAGGAACAATAATCCTGTTAATATTTGTTTTACACTCTTATACAGCGAGATTTTATAATCATTTAATAAATAATGAAAAACCCCTTTTTAGCTGTAATGTGTATATGTTCTTGGTTTCCTTTAAAAGTTTATGTAGATATTTTAAGTTTGCTAGATAAAATGCTAATCCATGTTAAATATATTTGTATTTTAGATTGTTTTTTTTAGTAATAGATTTTCTATAATTAATTTTCTTAATATAATTTTAGAGTTATTTTTTTAATTAATTGCCCGTTCAGGGATTTAATATAAATGATCTAAAATGTTTTTCTAATAAATTGTTGATTTCATTTTTCCTTTTATACTGTATTTACCTGCATGAATATTACGTCCATTTGAATTGATTAATTGGCATCTAATTCTCTCTGCAGCACTGGTAGGGATTTTATTGTCTGTATTACTTGCTCTTTTTCTATGAGTTTTTAGCAGCATATTTGCTATGAAGCATGTATTTTAGGTGTGTACGTGTGTGTGTGTGTGTGTGTGTGGTGTCACTAGACTAATACAATTAAATGTTCCCTTTTTTAATTAAAAATTAATGTGGTTTATTATCTGTGAAAAATTTTCCACAAAGTTCATTAAATTTCAGTTTAGGAATTTTTAAAAAGTAGCATGTTTGTATATTTTAACATGTGAAGGTACTAGCCTTAAAATATATAATTAAGCATGTTTAGACGTTTTGTATTTAGTGAACATAGAAATGAACAGTATGTGAACCTAAATTTTTTTTCTTTGAATGACAATTGTACTGGGAGAATAATAATAATAATCAGAGTGTCTGTTAGAGTAGAGTGCTAACAACTCATAAACAATGTCAAACTGGTATTAGGCTAATTTAATAATAATAATATATTTATCTAACATACATGTCACATTGTAGAGGATTAATTATGTAACCAATTTTCTTAGTGTTTTACTTGTTAATTATCATAAACGCTCGTTATATTTGAATGGGGACTGCTTTGTTTGGGTGAGTGATTTGATTGACCGCTTATAATTTTTTGTATAATAAAGGTTCAGTGTATGTTTTAAAAAATTTATTTTGGTGCCACAAGGTGCTAATTTTTTTTTTTTTTTTTATTGTTACAGGTAAGAGTTAAAATAGAAGGAGATAACGAGGCTGAACCCAGCGTACCTCGAGAAGAGGGTCAAGTTCCTTTTATATTTGTAGGCACTGTAGAGAGCATAGTAAATGCAAAAATGCTATTAGAATATCACTTAGCACATTTAAAGGTAATAATTGAAGATAAACTCTATTATTATTATTATTAATCTGTATTTGCTTCATCTTATGTTAATATGTAATACATTAACTTTTATAATAAATGATGGTTGGGGCATTTACAGTCACATAAGTAAGTGCAGAAAGCGGATTAGGTGTGGGATTCGTGCTTCCGCAATTATGGTTAGTTAGTTGTGCAGGTGATATTGTAGGTCGATAAAAGCCTGCAGTGAAGGCAAAGGCCAAGTTAAACTTTACCGATGTAAATGTCTAACGAGGCATTCGCATTGGCATTCGACCGAGGTCTGGCTGATGACTGCGAGATGTAATCGGTTAGAGGGTATATAGACGCTCCGGTGAAGCCCATCAGAGCTGGGAACAGAGGGGGTGGTGTGGCAACTGGAATCGTCACAAGGTGGGTAAGGGTAAGGGGTAAGACCCCTTACGGGGTTGGCATGTGCATAAAAATATGACGTGAAGTTTTATAACGTATGAAAAATGCTGAGCCCGATCAGAAAATGAGTACAGGATCACCAGATGAAAGAATAATGCTTTGCTGCTCCATTGAGGAAGAGAATCAGCCATTTTGGAATTATATCAAAAGATTTTTTTTTTTTTTGTTTAGGTTGGATTGTAAATAAATCAAATACGGTGGCTGTAGTTTAATCAGTTTTTTTAATCTTCTATTAAAATTAACATTAGTATTTTTTTAAAATTGTAGTTAACTTACTCATAAGTTGAAAAAATTAAATTATTTGCCACTTTGAAAAACTTAGCACATTTTCATTACATTTGTATGTTTACTTCATATTTATCTTGGAAAAGTAGTTTTCTAGTTATTTATTGCTGTTCTTTTACTTGCACATCAATCTTATATAAATTTGATTTTGTTTGATATAATTTTCTTTTTAAAGCGTTCAAACCCGTCACAATCTGTGCTTTGAATTTTTTCTTCCAAAGTTTTTCCGTTTGGAAAAATGATTCAATAATTGGCGATGAAGTATCCGCCTCACTCTAATCTTTCCCAAACGGCACAAATTGTATATTAATTTATTCTGTTTTTCTTCTAGTAAATATTCACTGATTGCTGCATTTTTATTTGTTATTAAGCATTAATGTTTTTGCAGTCATCCTATTAAATAAGAAATTTATATTTACTGTAATCTTGTAGTGTTTTATACTTATTTCTAGGCATTTTATCAGAAATGAAAACTGTGAAGAAAAAACTAATAATATAATTATATTTATGTGTAAACTAATTGTTACATTGTTTTTATATGTTTATTTTTTATAAATTTCTATTTAATTTTTTTTTTGCTGTTAAAAAAAGACCATTTTAAGACCTCATTTTGTTTCTCTTCATTGAGTCTCTTTTTCCTCATAATACGAGGAAAATAATGGCCTCTTATTCCTATAAATATGAGAGCTATTTATTAATTAACCTCCGGTCAAGTAATGAAAATAAATAAAATAACTTACTGTATACCAAGTTTACATTTATTACTTCTCGGATTGTTTATTTTCTCCCTCTCCCCAAAGAATGACAACAAAGGAGACCATCCATTATTCATTTACTCCATCCATGATGAGTTCATCATTACATTTTGTAGTATTTTGATTATCTTGTCACTTCTTCAGTTATGTTAACAGATGAAAATCTAACAGTATGATTAAGGCTGTAATGGGGATGTAAAAAATTGCCACTTAAAAACTGGTTAATAGACTTCTAGTGCTAGCGATGAGATAAATGTGTGCATGCAAAAAAGATGCGCTTTGTTAGCGGTCCTTGCTGTTTATTCTGTAATGTTCTCTTGATACATTGTCAACAGTTTCTGTGATTATTGTAACAGACTTCATAAATTCTATCAACAACTATTTTTTATGGTCCAAAAACACAGTAACTGTAATATTTTGAATTTTTGGGGAAGTTTACTGCATCCACTTTTGGACTGTCTTTCAATGAACCAAATGTATATCTCCAGTAACAATACTTTCAAGAAATTCACTTCCTCTATTTGTATATTCTTTCTTTTTTTAATCATTCTCTGGAACCTCCATAAGGTATTACTTCAGAGGATGAAAGAGAATGATATATGTATGAATGTGAACAAAGTATACTCTTGTACAATTTCAGATCAACCACTACTGAGAAGTGTGGTTAATTGAAACCCAACCACCAAAGAACACCACTATCCACGATCTAGTATTCAAATCCATATAAAAGTAAACTACCTTTACTAGGATTTGAACTTTAGAACTCTCAATTTTGAAATCAGCTGATTTATGATATTGCATTAACCACTAGACCAGCCCAGTGGGGTATATTCACTGTCATGTTATATTGATGAAGAAAAGTCAATGCTATTCGTATATATCTTCATGTTCCTATGTACATTTAAGTTGTTTTTGCATCGTCTTCCTTAGTACTTAAGAAAATTCAATATGTCTGTAACGATTTCATAAAGAGTGAACATTGAAATTGAAGGATAATTTTCACCAAGTTCGATAATAATTTTGAAACAGCATTTCATGAATAGCATGTCCACTTTTATTCACAATGAAATTGTCACCCTTTTCTTCTGTGTTATGCACGTTAGGTCATCCTTGTCTGAATTACCTGCTCTATTCTCTTACTGAACCATCATTCAATTACATTTACATTATTATTGTAAACTATACATTGCCGAGAGTGTATCTTGGCTGCAGGTGTTCGTTATGCTTGCAAAAAGTGAATCGACATCATATATTTCATAATTGGTAGAAGCCGCAATCATTGCCTCTATATTTTACCGCCTATTACTTGAGAGTACATAATGAAATGGTGACCGACTGTATGTTTGATGTTGTTTGAGCTAAGCTGATATCTGTTGTGCTTTGTTGCTATGGAAAGTGGTTAGTAATGGTGTACCAGAGGAGTTAAGTTATAAATAGCTTTGTGTTTCTTTGAAATGCAATGAGAAAGTTGTAGAACAATTCCATCGGTATGTCGAGCGTGCTGTTGACAACTTTTTCATGTTTTCCAGACTTTTCAACGAAGGAGTAATCTATTGAAGTTTGTCCTCTAACTTAGGAATTATATTAAATGTTAATAAAGTTAATATTTTGTAAAACACATGCTGACAGCATAGTGCATAATATTTTAGGAATTTTTGCCAGTATTATTGCTGTTTTTTCCCCTTAATTTCATATATATACTTTTTAGTCAATTTTTTTTTTAATGATAAAAATGTTTGTCTTCATATCCGATGCGTTAAAATAATGAAATGCATGTATCTTAGATTAATTTCTGTTTACATTTCAATGGGATGTACGATGGGGTGAAGGATATCGGTAGCAAAAAAAATGTGATTTATTTTAATTTAGGGACTACAGGCTGACTTGAGTGCAGTCTGTAATGACAGTATACGCATAATGACAAACCTGACCGGGATTCAAACCTGGAACCTTCTGGATGAAAGGCAGAGATTCTACAGCTCTGTCCTGGAGGGTCGGCGAATGGTATAAAAAAAAAAAAAGTTGAATTATATATTATATCTATGTGTTTATTCTGTTAAAAGTATTTAGATTTGTTTTTTATGATTATGTTATGGAATATATACACTTCATTTATATAGTCCGTAATTATTTATTATCTGCTATGCTTATAAAAGAACCTCCATTGAAAACATAATTAATCATTTTTAATAAATATGACTTAGGTGTTACTGAAAACCACAGTTTGTTAATTTAGGGGCTTATATATATATATATATATATATATATTTTTTTTTTTTTTTTTTCAAATAATGCTTTATCAGTTAAATAATTTATAAATCATTTTAACCACAATAGATTATTAAAGTTATATTTTAATGGTATGTTATGTTACTAACAATCATTTAATGCATCCTATCTCTTGTGAGTTTTTCGATAAAGGAAATATTAAATTATGTATCAATTGACCACAGTAAAATTTGTAAAATATTGTATAAAATGATGCTCCATCATGATAAAATTATTCAATAAAATACACGTTTTGTCTAAAGTTTCACAAACAATATCTAGCTTTATCTGTTTGCCGTAGCTTAAAAAACATCTACTAGACTAACAGCTTTCTATTTTCCTTGTAGCTTGTGACTTAAGTTTTATGAGGCATATTCGTAAAATAACGGCCATGTAAATATTGTAAATATTAGCGGATCTGAACACAGTTTCACGCAAGCAGGGCCACATATCTGCTATTTATGAACTCATTGCGATTGTTTTAATTCAGTAGTTTGCAAATAATGCGCAATGGACGAGAGTTTTTGGACCGCTAATTAACAACATGGAGATGATCTGTTTTCTCACATTGTTACGGACGACGAGACATAGATATCCTACACTAATGCAGAATCAAAACAACAGTTGATGTAGTGTACCATTAACGGTTCCCAAAACCGAAAAAGTTTAAGCAATCTCCATATACGAGTCAAAAAGTTTTAGCTACAATTTTTTTGGGATGTAAATGGCATCATTTTGGTTGATTTCATGGATTGTGGATCAACAATTACAGCTCACGTGCACTGTGAAATGCCCAAATTGAGATGTGCAATCCAAAATTGATGTTCTCTTACTGCTGCCTTAACCAAGAAGAAGATTTTCATTGGAAACTTTTTGATCACCCCGTATATATAATTCTGACCTTGCATCTAGCAACTACTTCCTCTTCTTCCATTCGAAAAAGTGGCTTGGTGGACTGCAGTTTGAATAGTATGAAGAACTTAAGATTGCCATTTTCAACCGGTTCAGTTCCCAGGCAGTTAACTTTTATACAGAGGGGTTAAAGAAACTGGTGCAGAATAGAACTGATGGGTGGTTATGTGGAAAAATGAAGTATATAAGTAGTCTACTAAAACTGTCAGTAAAAAAACCTTTTCTCAAGAGTTAATTTTTTTTTAATGACCTAATGCTCCATACTTTGTGAATATACTTAGTACTTATGTATTCACCAAATAAATAAATAAATTCGTGTAAAATACTTATCACAAGAACTTCAAAAATATCTATGCACATGAGTACAAAAATAATTGAGTGACTTATTCACTTTTTTCTAAGATTTGATTTTTTTTATAAATAATGCAAAATATGAAAGATAATAAGTTGGCAAGCAACAAAACAAAAAAAATGGCAATCATCAGAGTGTGTCTTCTCTAATAGCTGCAGTCTAATTTGTTTTTGTTATGCCTAATTTACCACTATTTAAAAGTAAGTTAAAGTATTTAAAAAATGTTATTCATCTGAAGAAAACTAGTTGTAAGAGTGAAGTCAGGAAATATTTTAGATACTTAAAGTTTAAAAAAATTAGAATTGTACTAAAACTTTATCTATTTTAACTGTTTGTTATTCAAAGACTTTTTTTTACAGGAAGTAGAAGAATTAAGGCAAGTTAAAGTAGATATTGAGACACAGTTAAGGAATGCTCACGGAATGAACATGGGTTCTATGCAAAATTTCCCAATCCAGAGGCGTACAGACAGGTAACTTTTTTATTCATATTTTATGATTTTTAGCTTTAGATATATTGATTTTTTAATTGAACGTTTTATTTCATACCTTTATATGACGGTTTAATTATTTCAGAGGCTACAACTCAGATATGGAAATGGGTGGTGGTCGGGGGCATGGTGGTAGTCTTATGCGAAACCGCGGTCGGGGTGGAAGAGGAGGACGACATTCAGATAATAGATTTAATACAGGTACTATAAGCTATCACATTTTTCACGTTAATAACTTTTGATCACAATTTTACAATGTTTTTTCTTTAATTACACTGATAAACATAATTTTTGTTTCCTTACGTACGTTAAATGATTTTGATCTGTTTTTTTTTTTATTCTGAAAGGGAATATGAACTCAGAATTTTTTCATTAGCCGCCATTTTTGATGATCTTTTAAATTTTTTAACGTACAGTTAGCATTTTAAATTCCTATATTAATTTTTTTTGTTAAATTTTGATAATATAATTTGTAAGCTAAAAATAAACAATACTAGGCAAAGAATTAAATCATATCATAGTCTCATATTTTGACAACGTATCTAATATTTGAAGAGTGAGCCTTCATGGACCAGATTAATCATGCCTATGCTGGTCAAAACATGTAGCTAAAAACACAGCTGTTTTGTTTTATATTACGCACTGGATTTAAGAATGAATTTTGTTCGGTCTTATGCCCTCTTAATTTTGTTAACAGTGCGGTGTCGTAATGCCTTGAAATTGTGTAAATGATACAGATCCGTTTTGTTATGTAAGCGGCAAGTTTACCATACTGTTTCAAATAGAAAATACATACAATTTTAATTAAAAATGCGTTTGTACTTCAGTGTAAAACGAACTGTGGTCAGGATAATACATGGGACGTTCATACAGTATGCACTGGATTTTTCTGTATATATAAGAGAATGGCTGAAAGGTACATAAAAGGCTTTGCCGTTCAGTGTACCTATGGCTTGAACCAAAGGATCATTTAATTGATCGTTACTTTTGTTTAACACTTGTCTCAAATTTCTAAAAAAATCTTAACGTACTGTAAAATATACTTGATGGCGATCTCCAATCAGGCCTGTACCTCACAGTGAAATTATTCCGCTTCCTGAGCCGCCTGTAAATGTATGTTTTGAAAGCACCAATGAAGAATCATACAGTACTGAAGAAGACAATGATTTTTATTTTGAGTTATCTTTTGATAAGTCGCATCTTATATCACAAGGTAAATTAAAAATGACTATTTTAAGGATTTGAATTTATCAAAAAAAATCAAGCTGAACTGTTAGGGTCAAGACTGCAAGGTTGGAATTTACTTCAAAAAGATACAAAATGAAAGAAAGAATATTTGTTTGTTCTTAAATAAAAGAGTTAATCGGTGGTAATGTAGAAAGTCATCTTTAGCTTCATTTAATGATCTTTGCAAAAATTTTCTTGGTAAAGAAAAATCCGACAATTACCATGATATTGTTAATCGACTTCTTACTTCATATAGAGTTTTGGAATGTAATATGTTTGAAAATACATTTCCTCTGGATTTTTCCAAGACAACCTTGGAAATGTAAGTGACAAACACTGTGGAATGTTTCCACTGAGACATTTCGGTGATGTAAAGGGAAATTGAATACAAAAATGTTAGCCAATTAATGTTTGACATTAATTTATGTGTCTGAAGCTATTTAAGAAAGAAAAGCATCAACGAAATCATTCTAACATAGGTATGACCGTGCAAAGTTATAAATTTTTTCCTTAACTTTTTTTTTGTTGAAGCGTCATTTATTTTAAAATAAGGGCGACAGAAAAATTTTATTTACAGATCTATAAATTGTATCTTACAAGTTTCCTGTTATTATTGTTGTATTATTCAGGAAATCACACATATGTTATACAACAATTTTTCATATTAATAATATTGGAGTGGAAAATTTTATTGTTTGTTGTTCTTAGCAAACCATTGCCTCTAAAGAAGGGAAGTTGTATTATGGTAATGAATGAAGAATTAGTAAAGGTAAAACATTACCTTTACTTTTTAAGTACTTTTTTCTGTTTAGCCTCCAGAACTATCGTATGGTATTACTTCAGAGGATGAATGAGGATGATGTGTATGAATGTGAATGAAGTGTAGTCTTGTACAATCTCAGGTCGACCACTCCTGAGAAGTTTGGTTAATTAAAACCCAACCGCTTTTTAAGTACTTGCATAAACCTACCTTACTTTTAAATACTTAACCTAAAAGGTAAAGACTGCCTTTAAAACGGTAAAGGCTATCTTTACTTTTTATGAGAGTTGAAACAGAAGGTTTTTAGTTTTGTAATGTTTTATTTTTGTATTTTGACAGGGTCCCGACATCAAACACCAGATACTGCCGATGAAAGAGTACGAGACTTGCCGCCCCGTCAACAGCAAGGTTATCAACAGTCTTCTAGGGGTCAGCAAGGTAGCGGGGGATATCAATCTTCAAATCGTAGACCTGGTCCTCCAACCGGCCCTCGTAACCACCATAGAAGAGGGGGAGAGGACAGGCGGCGCATGACTGATGATGAAGACACATTGTTGGACAGTCATGACAATGTCGATAGAGGTAAATAATAAATATTTTTGTTAAAAAACTTTTTCATGATTCAACCTTGAGTAACCAAAAACAGATCGGTAAGTAGTTCAATTTATTGCTATGTAATTACTTCAGAATTCATTGTTGCATATTTTATATATATATATATATATACTTATTTTGTGGTGTCTTAATTCAAAGAGCAGTATTTTATATTTTATTGTATCCGCATAACATATTAACAGAAGTTTGAAAAACTCTGTATAAAGAATAAACATTCACAAGTAATAAAATGAGATATAGTTTTTGTATTTATAACAAGCATTTAGTAAAATTTTGTATCTTTTCATATTTAAAATTTGATGCTTCAAGTCGTAAATAAATTTGTCAACTGCTAATTAATGCTTAATTTTGAGGTATAGTTTTCTGTTGTTTAACTGTAGTTAACTGTTAATTAAAATATTCATTTCCAATAACTTACACTGTTTCTGATTGATTGATTTCTGAATTTATGTAAGATTCTTTTTTTATTATTTTTCAGGATAAATTTTTATTATAGAGTTAATAAAATCTGCTAAAAGTCTTTTAAGATCTTGATAGATTACATAATTTTGTTTCAATAGGTCATTCTAAAAAATTTAGAAATTAGTTTTTTTTTTTAATACTTTTGAGACCACATTAGTCATCTGTATTTCAATTCCTCTTCGATTCTGTATTCATCTGGCCTTTCGATTCTCCCAGAATTTCTTCATTCTATCGGATCGTTGATTCCTGATCTCTTCTATGATTTCTACTTTGTTTGTTATACCTATCCAATTTTATAATGTTGAATCTATTATTTTGAGTTAATTTTCATTTTATTACAGGCGTCCTTCACCCTCAGACCATTTATTAAAGATCTCTTCAGATTTCTCCCAACATATTTTCCACAGGTTTTTTTTGTTAATATTCCTTCTGACCGGTTGTTTTAGAATTTGGATCTCAGACACTAAATATGTAAAAAAAAATTGGAAATCCTGGTTTTCTTCTTTTTTTTTTCATTGTACTGAGAATTTGGGTTGCTTGCTTGTAGAACTGTTTCATTCGTGGCAATTCACCAGACTCCATCCTTCTGATAACTTTAACAAGTTCTGATAATTCGCCTTTCTGTTTTAAGTAATCAGTCTGTTTTATTTTAATTTTTAATTAAAAGGATCATCTCGCAAGCATAAGTATCAGTGGAAGAACTACTGTGTTTTAATGGTGAATTTTTTATTTTATTAAGAGACTATTTTTTATTGTATAAATTTAGAGTTCTGTTTTTAGTAATTTTCATAATTTAGCTTTAAACAGTTGTATTACGTTGTTTATACCAAGTAGTGGAAAGAAAATGCCCATTATTACTAGCTGTAAGCCACAGTTGTAGCATGTTATTTTCTTATAATTTTGAGGTATAATTAACTTGAGTGCAATAAATAAACTGATAACAGATTAGCTAAGAAGGATTTTGCACCTTGAGAGTTCCACTTGTGCAATAATAGAGAAAAAATGACAAATGTGCTTGCATCTAGTCATATATAGCTTTCAAACAGTCTGCCACTATGTTTTAGGTAGATTTCATAGCCCACAAGCTGGGCTGGTCTACTGGTTAGCGCAACATCTTGAATCAGCTGATTTCGAATTTGAGAGTTGTAAAGCTCTTGTAATACTTCTATTTTACGGATTTGAATACTAGATCATGGATACCAGTTTTTTTTTTGGTACTTGGGTTTCAATTAACCATACTTTTCAGGAATGGTTGTCCTGAGATTGTACAAGACATATATAAATTTCATTCAAATTCATATATATCATCATCATTCAATCTCTGAAGTAATATCTTACGGTAGTTCCGAAAGTTTAATAGAGGAACGCTGTTAAAATTAATTTCTTTTAAAAGTTAAAAAGAAAGTTTGAAAATTTTGGTTATCCTGACCTAAATCTGTTGGTTTGACCTATTTTACCATAAGTTTTATAAACTGTGGTAAATTAACAAATAGTCTATTTTACTAAGGATAATAGTCTCTTCAAAGAACTATAAGGATCTTATGAATCGATTTGATTTTGTTTTTTTTTAAATTAGATATTAATTCATCCCATTACAGAATTTTCTATTTTTACTAAAAAAGAAAAGAATTTTTTTTTTTTTTTCATCTGGTGAAAATTTACAAAATAATATTAGGTTGTGATTTTTTCATATTTTTGTTAGAAGAATGAGTATTTCTATTATTTCTTGCAAAATTAAGAAGAAATTAATTTTCTGCTGTTTCATTTTATTAGCAATTACTTAATTAAATTCCATCAATTACATCTATTGGTTTTTGACACTTTTTAACAACAGACTACAGTGAGTCCGTTAGTATTAGTTTTCTGCTTAATCTTGTGCCAGATTTTTAGCTTAGAGTATCCTATAAAATGTTTGTATTTAAATTCATTTACTATATTCTTTTTTACTGCATTTTTTTATCGTTGCTTGTTGGTACACCTTTGTTTAATTCGCTTAGTTGTGGCAATAAGAGTTTGTGTCATTTGTCAGAGAATTGGAAAAAAACCTGTTATTGTGTAATCATTTTATACAGTTTTCTGTGGTTGTTGTATTTCTGATGCGAGTTTTAGTTGCATTCATTAACTTAGCGGTCAAAACAGATGTTAATTAAATCATTTAATTTAAAATCACACAAGTTCTGTTGTCTAGTTATAGAGTTGGAAATAGTATTATTTTTTATAGAATAAGGGAATATTCTTTTTAGCAGATATATTACAGATTCGTAAATATATATGTAAGGATAAAAAATACTATTAAAAGCATACGATATACATTTTTTCGGTTGTGTAGAACATTATATTTAAAAAAAAAAAAAAATAAAACTAGGGTTATTAAGTTTTTAGATGATGCATCCAGTCATCTATTGTCAAATTTTGTTAGCTCAGATCGTAAGATCTTGTTATCTGTGATACAGCCTATTGATTTGGGGCTTATTTAAGCTCTAAAAAAAAGAAATAACTGAAAAACACTAAGAGACATTTGATTGAGTGGTTGTAACAACTGTACAACACATTCAATTTAAAAGTGTGCGGTTCATGTTCCTTAAGGTTTTAAAGAATAGAAAATTTTATTTTTTGACCAGTATAGAGAAATCTTTACTGCAATCTATACCATAACTTATGATTATGAATCTTAAGACCACCTGCTTTTGTTTTAACAGAGCCACTTTTGGAGAATGTAAAGAGGGATATTTATTTATGTAGGCTAGTTTTTAGAATATCCTCAACCCGGCCGGCAAGTAAACATAAATGAAGATATTATTGTAAAAGTAACACAAATGAAAAGGTTTTTTGATGTCAGTAGAAAAAAAAAAAGCTGATCCACTGCCATCAGATTTATCTCGTCCTGCAAAAATGTGTCCTAATTCATTCTCTCAATTTATGTAGCCAGTTGGTATTGAAATGTGTGATCCAACAGTCATTTTGAATCAATTCATCTGCATCTTGTGTTTGTCATAAAATTTGACGACCACTATGACGTTCATCCATGATATTCATTGCACAAAATTTTATTGCCCATTTATGTACATTCAACAGTCTTATCATCATAAATAGCATATAAACAACAATGAATTTCTCTAGAATTCACTTTTTTGACATTAAAAATTTAGTTGCTCTAGTAAATGTGTGGAAACTCCATGATAACATTAGCAAATGACAGAAAATAAGAGGGCATGGGTCAGTAAGTTAAGTAAAATGTTAATCACAGGGAAATGAAACTACAAGATGGCAGAACTTGTCAATTTTGACATTTTGTTCTCCCATTACATTCCAGTACGCGTCATATTTTTGCCATCCCTCATATAACATAAATTTTATCTGTATTAAAAAAAAAAAAAAGAAAAGATGCTGAGAAATGAGAGATACTGACCATTAATGTAATTAGCAAAGCAGAATGTTGGCAGATAAAGAAGAGAAATATATTGTTTATACAAATATCCAAATGAAATAATTAGGAAGAATTTACAAAGTTTATTACAATAATAAAAAATTCATGATATAAAGGGGTGCAAGAGTAGGTGTACAGTGGGTATTGGTTTGTTAACATTTCTCCTACCACCACCACCCTATTTGGTTGCCCTAGAGCATAAGATTGAGTGACTGTGCCTCGAACAGTTAAGCGACCAAAACCTAATTCGCTCCTGGAGCTAACCTATCTGTGTGAATGGAATAAACCTGGTGCACACCACCACTTGCTTCATGTCTTACCATTCATATGTTACAACTAAATTATAGGCGCACCCTGTCTATACAAAAATATATGGCTTGTCAATAAATAAAATTTACATTGTCGAGACAGCAATTCACTGCCGTACCTAGGTCACTGCATACCAGTAAATGCCTGTCCACCATATTATAGCAGTGGAGCTGTAATTGGCTGGTGGAAGCCAGTTCCCAAAAATAGCTTCCCACAGCAGTGCGGTAGGAGTCTTATCCCATAGTAAACTACAGATGCCAGTTGAACATAGCAACCACATCGACACGCCATTAGTGAGCAGCCAATTTTCTCCTTGACCTCTAAGCTCCAGGATGGCCTGATTTCTGCCCCTTCCAAGAGCGGGGCAGTCAAACATCATATGTTTGCTCGACTGGACCTCCCTGCAGACACACAGCTCACAAACTGTCGTGCAGAACCTGAACATATATTGGTTCAAATTGACATGGTTGGTGAGCACTTGGGCTCCCATTGCCCTTAAAAATAAACCAGAATCCTGCATAAACCAATACAAGAAACTTCTCTTAGACGTGTTCCGTTCTCGCCGCCATGCTTCCATCATGAGGCTTTTAAGCCCTCCTTCACAGGTGGGAGATGGGCAACTGTTCAAAATTTAGATCTGGTACACTGTGATCACTGTTTCACTTCGTTACAGACCTGACTCTATATACAATAAGTATGCAAGTTTTTATTTTAAAAAAAATAGCTTTATGAAGTCACGATAAGGATGACATAGAAACTGTAATTAATACAATTAAGTGCAATCTTTTAAGTACTTAAATTGCCTTAGGTATTTATACATTAATGTAGTCTAGTTTCTACAGTCAGGCACACTGACACAGAGGTCTTTATGTTATCAATTTTTTGTTATGCTTCTCTTATGAATTTACACATGTCATCAATAGCATGCAGTTTTTTGCAAATACTTTATCTTTGATAACACTCAAAAGAAAAAAGTACATTGGTGTAAGGTCTGGTGATCGTGTTACCCATTCAAGTGGCCCTCACCAACCATCCATCTTTTGGAGATGGCAATCACCATCTTTTGGGCGATTCATTTTTAAGAAACCCACACTGTTAAAGCATAGTGGGAAGGAGCATCGCCTTGCTAGAAATGGAACTCTTCATATCCTGCTGTAGCTGTGATTGTTGAATGCCAGTGTCCCTCAGATAGATCTTGTGTGTACAAGTGTCCCTTGGCATATTAAGAGAAATCTTGTGTATGGATAACAGTTGTATGGAAAAACCAGGCCCAATGACTCCATCATATGAATGGCATGCTTAAACTATCCCAAGGTTTATTCAGTTGTTTTTCAATCATTGAGTGGGTGTTATCTATTGAGTAATAGACACAGTTATGCCTATTAATAGCACCTGACAGTTCAAAATTTGCTTTGTCAGACCGACAAATTTTTCAAATGAAGACATAACCTTGTGTTTCTTCATTCAAAAGTATCTCGCAGAATTGTAAACTGCAGTTAGGATCACCCTTTAATAATTTATGAAGTGTTCGTGGCCAACACATTTGCAAACCTTAATGTTGCATTAGACGACTCTGAGATCTACGGGAAATGTCTTAACTCAGCAGAAGCTCTCTTTTTGGATTTCTTTGGGCTTTGTGTAAACGCCTGAGCAATTAACATTTCATTTTAATGGCTAAGTAGCAATGACTGGTTGGCTGCTGTTTGGGATATTACAGATGGGGACCCGGTTCTATCAAATTTATCGCACAATCTGTAATTTGATAAGTCTACTTGGTGGTGGTTTATCGAATACTTTGCCATTTCTTTCAAATCTGTTTAGCTTTCTCTGTCTTACAGTATTGTTTGATTATTTGCTTAATATTGGTAGTTTCTTAAATTACCAGCCATGATTTTAGCAATGATTACCTGAAAAAAAAAAATCTATAGAACAGAACAACAGTTATATTATAGTACAGTAGAACATGATAACTGTATACCTACTTTTGCATCCTCCTGTAATGTAAAAATAAACAGTAATTATTTTAGTCATATGGATGCGATAAATTTATATATTAGATTAAAAAATTAATCCGTAATAATTTATCAATATTTTTTCTGAAAAGATTAAATCAGCTCATTCAGAAAGACATTTTCAAAACAATTAACATGCTGTAATTGAAATAGACATAGCAAAATGTATGATTAGTGAAGAACGTATCTTTAGAGGTAATATATAATAATGAAAATGAAGTAAATGAAATTGCTTTTAAATAAAAAGTATTTTGCGATAAATTGATAGAAATTAGGAAAGATATATATGAGAGAAATTATAAGTAATGAGACTATTTTTATTTTTTTTGCCCCCAAAGTGGCAACACTGTAAATTTACTAGTAAAAACATATGGTTATATGAACAGCTGATTAATATATATAGTCCTATCGTCGCTGCCACGCGAGATGTAAACAAGTTTTTGTTATGCGATCAAGTTTTGTGTTAAACTCTGTAAGAGTGCTACTGAAACTTTTTTGAAATTGGAATAGGTGTATGGAGATGACTCTCTTTCCCAAGGCGTTAGTTGGTTAAAGGGTCTTCAGATGGCCAGAAATCTGTTGCGGATGATCAACATTCTGGAAGATCGTTAATGTCAAAGAGTGATAATGTTGAGCGAATTGGAGACTTCATACAATACGACCGATAATTAACTGTCAGAATGATTGCAGAACAACTGAATTTGAACCATACCACAGTCATATTGAATTTTGACAAATGAATCTGACATGAAAAAAGTTGTCCAAAATTGGTCCCAGAAAACTTCAGTGTTGAATAGAAAAACAACAGGATGGAAGTGTGCCGTGATCTTCTAGGGTGAATTGAAACAGATCCTGATTTTCTAAAAAAAAAAAAAATTTTATTGGTGATGAATCTTGGATATTTGAGTATGAACCAGAAACAAAAAATGCCAGGGCAAGAAGTGGCACACTTCAAACTCGCTTATCCCCAAAAAAACAAAAATGAGTAAATCAGAATCATGCTAAATTGATTTTTCGATGGTAATAGCATTGTTCATAAGGAGTCTTGCCTATAGGACAAACTGTAAATCAATATGTTTACTGAGAAATTCTTGGAAGACTGCAGAAAAAAGTAATCCCACCTATGTAAATAATAAAATTGCCTGTGTAAGACCAGCCTTTTAAAGACAACTGGACGCGCTGCATCTTGTCAGACTGCACTTTCAATTAATGAGTTTTCGACAAAGAAAAACATTCCTGTAGTTCCTCAACCACCTTATTCACCTGACAACTTTTTCCTTTCCTAACTTTAAAAAACACCTCAAAGGAACAGTAGAAAATATTTTTTTAATTTAAACAAAAATCTGAAGGATATTCGGTTTCTGAATTCCACCACTGGTATGAAGAGTGGGAAAATCATTTGAAGCATTGCATGGCTTTCCAAAGGAACTATTTCGAAGGTGATTGAGTCCATGTGTAATTGGATTGTAAATAAAAAAGTTTTTCTGAACCAGTCTCATTAGTTTTTTTACAGACCTCGTATGATCAAGATGAGAGGAGTAAAAATACACGTGAAACTTTCATGATGGCAAGGACTTCATTAATGATCAACTTAAGGAAAAAACCACGATTTTAACATAATTATCAGTTGATGATTTTAGTTGTACCATTCATTACCTTTAAATTTGATATTTGATCTCGCACAAACGCACATCACACACCTTTTCCTGAATGCTTTAGGTTTCAAAAATTGAAAAGTCACTTTCTAAGAAGCATTTTCATGATAATGTACACAGTGTTTAAAAACAGTTAGAAGAATTCATTGATAAAGAAAAACTTTTTTTCAACATTTGTCCTGAAATGCTTAGTGTTAACTATTTTTTTCCAATTTTGTATTTTTAACATAAAAAATTATTGTTCAGAAATAATTAATCTTTAAAAATAACGTGCCAATCCGAATCAATTTCAAATTGGCGGCCATGTAAACTTTTTAATTTTTAATATATTTGTGACATTTGGTTTAAAATAAATGTTTTATTGCTACAAAAAAAAATGTTAAAGCATTTTATGACAAGAAAATGAAACTTTATTTATTCGAATAAATCAATAAATATCAAAGTTACAGCAAAAATTCAATTTATACCAAAAGTGAGTCGCTCCAGATTAAGAAACCAGTTCTCATTGTCATGAATTAGATTAACAAATTAATAATATTGAAAGTATTAGAATAAAATAAAACACAGTGATAGACGAAAAAGTTTTTAATGTTTCTCTAAGTATGATACCATTTCTTGAATTGCTTTTTTTACGTACATTACAGATCAATAAACACAGTTTTTCTACCATCCTTAGTTTTAAATTAAACGCTTCGAAAAGAATTAAGGGAAATTAAAGTTAAAATCTGTAAAATTTGTAATTTTGCATGGCTAAACCCGAGTTAGAATGATTTCCGTAATGCTTTGCTTTTATAAATAGTCTCAGGCATATCCCGAATTAATAATCGGCTGGCATGTTAGTACTCAGTTTCCCCTTATAATAGTGGTTTTCCATTACTGAAATGTCTTGTTGGAAAGGATCACTGTGTTTGTCACTTATGTCTCTGAGGTTGTCCAGGGAAAAATACAGATGCAAGTGGAGGAAATGTATTTTCAAAATCGTATTACATCCTATAGCTTGGTATGAAGTAAGAAGTTGATTAACAATATCGTGGTAATTGATGGATTTTTGTTTGCACATAAAATTTTTGCAGACATCTTTAAATGAAGCCCTAGCTGCCCTTTCTATATTATTTAATATTGAGTTAAATACGTAATCTTTGACAGACTGTTATTTGAGGACCGACAAATAATCCTTCTTTAATTTTTCTTTCACTTATGTTTGGAAATATCTGCCTGATTTACAAAAACCTGGGACTATCCTTTATTGCTTTTACAAAAAAATTTTCATTAGTCCTAGCTTAATACTGTAAGCGATTGGTGTCGAAGAATATTTGTTACCATTGTGTAGTAGAACCGCTTTTAAACTGTACTTTGACTAATGTATGAAAAGGTGCCAATCCTCATGTTTATGAACTTGTCCTAAGTGCAACGTAAGTTCATCAGTACTTGTGCAATAAACCAAAATATTACTGATGAAAAGACCTTTCTCATATTCGAAAGCCCCAAAGTTTTGTATTTTTTTTTTTTTAAGTAAATTTCAACCTTGAGTCTTGATCCTGACAGTTCAGCTTGATTTTTTGGTAAATTTAAATCTCTAATCAAGACATTTAATTCACCTTGTGATATAAGATGCGGCTTATCGAAAGATAATTCAAAATCATTGTTGCTTTCGAAACATTTCACAGGCGGCTTAGAAACTGGAATAATTTCACTGTGAGGTACAAGCCTGATTGCAGATCGCAATGGAAGGGATATTTTACAGTATGTTTAGACTTATTAGAAATTCCAGACACGTTAGTTAAAAGTAAGAATCGGGTTACAAAATTATGGTAACAGAGTTTAACAATAAAATATGAGCTAACAAAATAAGTACAGGAGCTTAAAAATGCTAACTATGTTCGTTAAAAAATGGAAAAAATCTTTTTAATTAAAATTTAAAAATTTTTTAAATTGCAGTAGACAGAAAGATTCTGAGTTCATATTCAGCATACAAAAAAAAACAGATTAAAATCTGGAAACAAAAGTTATGTTTATCAATGATAGAGAAATCATGAAAATATTATTACAATAAATTATATTTACTTATTAATATGAATTTTTTAAACTGTTTTTATAAACACTCTTGATGTGTGTATATATACATCCAAAATAATAATAATACAATTAGAACAAATTAACCATCTCCTTATGATTTTTCAAATATTTACATGTGTATTTTTCATAAATTTCATATGTAGTTTTTGAATAACTTTTATTTCAACTAAAAGAAATTACATAATTTCTAGAGAACTTCTTTTACAAAATAATTTATAGGGTAATGTTTATTTCGTGAAATATGAAAAAAATATATATACATAGTTGATTATTAGTTCCTTCTGTAAACTGCATGCATAATCCATAACCTTTTATAACTGTATGGTTATAAAAAACTAGCATCCCCGCCGTGGCTTCGCCCGCGCTAAACGGTTACTGCCGTCAGAGATCAGAGGTTACTGCCGGTTTAGCAGATCAGGGTTCGCTTCGCTCTAGCCCTTCCTAGAGGTCGCTTGGCTTGATTGAACCCTTGCCGTATAACCTGGAGGCTCCCGCTTTGGAGTTCCCCGAGTTCATCAAACTCGTGCTTGAAAGATACGGGGTTTTCTGAACTTTTCCGAATAAATCCTAAAATAAACTAATAATTGTGTAAGTTAGGAGTATGGAGCCTTCATATCTCTGGTACCAATAGAGATATAGTAGTGCAATTTGGTGTATAGGTATCCCGTTAAAAATTAAGAAACACGTGTTTCATGGTTTTCTGAAATTTCCCGAACTTTTCCGAATATCTCCTACAATTACTATGCTTAGATTATGATAAAAAATCTAAAAACTCGGTATGTTACTGACACAAGAAATAGATAAAAACAATCTTTGAAGCGGGTTGTATATCGTGTCAAAATTTAAGCGATGCAGAACTTTTTGAGTTTTTGAAGCGTACACAAACCAAACATAACATTTTTATATATATAGATGTGAAACTCTCAGAGAAAATAGCATCCTGCAAGTTGAATAAGAGTGACAGTAAGCATAGATTTCAAATGATAAGAGCCGAAGCCATGTCTAATGAACTCATTCCATAGATATCAATCTTAGCCGGGTGTAATTTATCACTTTTTTGGTTTTTTTTGGAGGCTAATGATAATAATGGTCAGTGCCTCACAAAAAATTTATATTTAAAAAACCTTTCTCAAATTTTTTTTGCCGTTTTCAGTCAAGTTCTACAGTCCCCAGGGTTACTACCAGACCTTTATGAACATTAAAATAATTGTCGTTCAGTTAAACTTCTCTGTATGTTATTAATTTTAGTGACCCTTTAGCAAGCAGGCTAGTAGCTTTACTATACAGCGTGTATCCAGAATGTGGGGCTGGCTATACTTTTTCGGATTCTACTTGTAAGACTAAATGAAAAATATTGTTAGGAAAAATGGCAATTTCTCCTTTGTTCTTCTTCTTTCTGCAATTTTGTTATTTTTATATCAAAAATTAATATTTTGTAAGTGGAAGTTTTTGAAAATTAGCAAAAAAAATTTGGACATGCTTGCAAATTACAAAATGGCGGCCATGTTAATTTTTCAAATTGTTACATCTACATCTTATTTGCTAGATTATTAAGCCTTTTATTTTGAAAAAAATAACATTTTATATTTTTTTTAAATCCGTTAAAAATAGTCAAATTACGGCAGAAAATTTTATGTAATTATGTGTCTGTTTTCGTGTCCTCCGCTTTATATAAAATTCGATTAAATATTGTTTTCATTTATTGTTAATTCTAGTATCTATCAAATTAAGTAATAATGTTCTCACAATAATAGACTTAATAATTATGACAAGATTACATTAATTTTCTCCATAGCTAGACTATTTAACAGATTTAAAAAAATAAAATGAAATTTTTTTCAAAATTAAAGGCCTAATATTTTCCAAATAGCATAAATTTTGATAAAACTAATATTTATGGAAATGTAACATTGAAAAATAAACGTGGCCATCATTTTGTAATTTGCAAAGGTATTGTAAGTCCTGATTTTTCGCTAATTTTAAAACTTTATTACCAATACGCTGACCAAATATTAATGTGATTAATTTATCTGAATTTTAGATATAAATTTTTATAATAAAATAACTAAAATGGTGGACAGGGGGAGAACAAACGAGAAATTTCATCTTTTCCTAAGGATATATTTTGTTTAGTTTTACTAGTGGAATCCTTTCTTTTTCTGTTTAGCATCTGGAACTACCGTAAGGTATTACTTCAGAGGATGATGTGAATGAAGTGCAGTCTTGTACAGTCTCAGGTTGATCGATCCTGAGAACTGTGGTTAATTGAAACCCAACCACCAAAGAACACCGGGGTATCCGTGATCTAGTATTCAAATCCATATAAAAGTAACTAACTACACCTTTATTAGGTTAGGATTTGAACCTTAGAAAGGCTCAACTACGAAATTTGATTTACGATGTCACGTTAACCATTAGACCAGCCCGGTGAGCTAAAAGTAGAATCTGAAAAAGTATAGCCAGCATACCATTTTAGAAACACCATGTATATCCTTCTACTTCCAGGTGCTATAAACCGAGATATCTTGTAAATCTGTTTATTAGGAATAGTTTATTTTTTACTTTGGGCTTGGCTATTTAAAATTAATTATTGAGAAAAGTGGATAGGTGTCGTGTTTTTTAGTAAAACAAGGTATAATCCATGAAGCGGATCCAAATATTTATTACTGTGATTGTTTATTTTGTTGAGTTTATAATCGATTAAATGTAAAAGAGAAGGATGAAATTTGTGTGCGTTGCGCACACGCGCGTGTGTGCATGCTCATAGTGGTTATCTAAATTATTCAGTTGTGTGTTAAGTCTTTGATGCTTGCTAATAATGCCGCAATTTGGTCCATTCATGATGCATGGATATAACGCATGATAGAGTGATAGAGCAGACAGTAACCATCATGTACTCCTGACCATTAGTCAATTTACTAACTTCTCGCTTTTGAGTTCTCGTTTTCTAACATATTAAACATTTTTTTTTTTTTTTTTTTTAATACTTCCTCTATTTATAGGAAGCTAAGTTCTTTTCTTTTTTAAAAAAAAAAGCTTTTGTATTTTTAACTTTAAAATGATTTTTAAATGAATGCTTCCAGAGTTAATTTTGGGTGCTGTGAAAACTTCTTTTTTAATATTTTTTTACTAATGTGATTGTTATGAGTTAAGTTTTAAAACATTTTTTTTTTTTTTTTAATTCATAATTAACAAGACATTTTTAATTTTATTAGTGTCTTGTGCTTGATTTTTATAATAATGTAATATTTTATTTTATTTGAAACGCAATCGATTTAAAAATTTGCATGTTCAAAAAAATTCTCTTATTTAATTTTTACTCAAAAAATTTGATTATTTTTACATTTCTGATAAATTAATTATTTTTTTCACAAGACATTAATTACATAGGTTCCTTTACATATACTTTGTATATTTATTTTCAAATCTATGTGAAGAATTAAGATTTTAAATGTTAATAGTTTTCATATGAAGCGGGGGGGGAAACTGATGACTGATGGTCTGGGTTTTGTTGGTTGATGTCTGCTCTTTAGAGTCGGTCTCAAGTGTGGAAGGGAAACGCACTCAGGCAAGGAGGAAACGTAGGGTGCGAGCTCGCAGCCATACCCCGACAGCTTCAGAGTCTTGTACCACCAATACTAGTAACATTTCTACCGCCGCTTCTACTACTACGTTTTCAACAAATGTTAAAATGGCTGTTATTAGTTCTGGTTCTACCAACACAGCTTCTGGCAGTACTGCTACGACATCTTCTGTCACATCTGATGCTAATTCTACTGATGGCATTAATACTGGTAAGATTAATTGTATTCTGGAACTGAGATGATGAAATTTGATTTTTTTGTAAATTTTACATAACATTTATTCCTTTTAATTTAATTTTAGTTATAATTTTTACTTTTCCTTGTTATAAGATGTAATCTAGAGTAAAAACAAAAATATTAACAATTAAAAATCTGCAGATTAAGATGTGCAGCATCACATTAAGATACAACCTTTTAGCTTTCTTGAAAACCAGAAATATAATGACCCAAAATCTCGGTCAAGCTCGTTAATGGGCAAAATCAGACCATAGGATTGAAATTGCGGGGCTTTTATGAAAAAAACAAAGTATCACTGTAACTTTATTATTAAGTAAAATATTGTATTTGTTTAAAGGTCTTAATATTCATTGAATAAGGGTCTAAAACTTAACTACTTAAACTTTTTTGATATCGCCTACCTTTGGCCCAGGGGATTGAAAAAATTAGGGTTTTGGAGACAAAAAAAAAAATTATACCTCCCTTAATAGCCAGTATGGAATCTGTTGAAAGTGTTTGTTAGTCCTCTAAAGATTACTTAAAACTTTTGTCTGAAACAATTTTTGATATGACTGATCCTTATGGCAAGGGATGAGAAAAATGTTACTGGAATTGTAAGAAGATGGGGGAGAGCTTGTCATACGCTGAACATGTGAAACTTGCAATCGTATTGAGTAAGTCTGCTTAACATTATGGTGGAAATCTTTTTCATGTGTTAATTAATTAAATAATATTAAAAATCCACCTTGCCAGCACATCAAGATAAACCTTAGATCTTTTGGCTTAACTCGAAAGATCATAAGGAAATAAAAAAATAGTACATTGAAGTCAAAAAACTTAGAATGTATAAACAATCATGACTGTTCGGTCATAACAGTATACCGAAGGAATATTTATGTATTCTGGTGGATTAAAATGAAATTAAACAGAACCATGTTATCAAGGAGACTAAACTATTATTTCTTTATATTTAGTATGTTTATGATTTTTAACATTTTTTGTTCATTTATATTACAGTTTTATTATTCCAGTAAATATGATATTTCTCTAAATTAGAAGTATATTTATAAGAAATATCTAAAATTTTCATGAAATTGTGATATTGTATGTATGACAGTTTTCTATTACATGTCCGGCAGCCTACCGGGGGCTGGTTTACTGGTTAACGCAACAATGCAAATCAGCTTGTTTCGAAGTCGAGAGTTCTAAGGTTCAGATTGTAGAAAAGGTAGTTATTTTTATACGGATTTGAGTAGTAGGTCGTGGATACCGTGGTTCTGTGATGGTCGAATTTCAATTAACCACACTTCTCAGTAATGGCAGTCCTGAGATTGTACAAGACTACATATCATTCACATTCATACATATCGTCCTCTGAAGTAATACCGTAACGGTAGTTTCAGGAGGCTAAACACAAAAAGAGGAGAGAGTATATGTTTGGCAAAGTTGGTTGGAGTTTTCTGGTTTATTTTTAATGCTATTTATGCACTTTTTTGCACAAATTGAGAATTTGCTCATACCAGACACGGGATTTGCAATTCTCACAAACAAGACTGTATTCCTTGTGTATCAAATTTGGTGTAATTATTATATATGTATTTAAGTAATTTATTACTAGTAGAATATGCAGGTTTTATGCCGTTTATTTAACATATTTTTTCAATTTTTTTGACTAAAAGGTATATATTCATTGTTTATGTAGATATTATTCTATTATCTGGTAATAATTTTGTATTTTTATTTATACTGTGTTATTTTAGTATATAATTTGTTTATAGTACCAGCATTATAGTTGTTAGCGACAGCGATGTTTTTAACTATTTCTATTTATTTAAGGAAATTTTTCATTGTTGTGGTCTTAAATCATTAATTTTTAATTTAATTTTCACTCAATCATTTTAATTTTTGAATATAATTTAATATTTTTTTTTTAACTGCTGGTGATTGCTTTGAAGTAAGTTGAAAGATCTTGGGTTTATCTCAATGTAAGTAAGGTGCATTTTCTAATTGTTAATATTATTTAATTAATTAACATATCAATCAGATGTACATTTTTGGAAAAATTAATCAAAAGTTACCTCCAAAATTTGATTTATCGTATAATTTCCTGCTCAATTAGTATTATTGTTTTCGTCTATCTTGTTTCTAACACAAAGATGAATGGTACTTAATCGGAATGTATGAAATAATATATTTAAATTTTAATTTAAAAAAAAAATATTTTTTCAAGGTTTGTTTATTTACCTGTTTACAATAGTTTATATTATAAACATATTTCACACCCAGAAGATTGAATACAGGCCAGGCGGTATGGTGGCAGTTTTAATGCATTGAAAAATTCATTTTTT
Source organism: Zanna intricata (assembly GCA_010016005.3). Taxonomy (NCBI): domain Eukaryota; kingdom Metazoa; phylum Arthropoda; class Insecta; order Hemiptera; family Fulgoridae; genus Zanna; species Zanna intricata. The sequence continues at coordinate 27,758 of JAAAKQ030097310.1, forward strand.
ATCACAAAAAAAAAGTTATAATATTGCACGTGAAAATCACAAGCGTAAATAAATGTTTTTGTAAGTAATTACATTCTGCTGCTAATATTTAATGTGATGCAGAGATTTACTGCAGTTTGTCCATTTAATTGTAAATATTTTTATATTAATATAATTTGTTTTTTTTTTAATGATAGATGCATTGATCAATTATGAGATTGTTTCTTGTACCTTATGTAATCATAACAAAGCAAATTTTCTTTTGTTTTGTTTTCATAAAGACTAGTTTAAATACAGGCAGCATTAAGTTTGATGAAAAATCCCAGGTTTTGTTTTTCTTTCTGCTGTATATTCTGTTTCTGAGTATTCATGCCTTAGACTAAACAATTTTTGTAAAAATTAAAGCGCGTCAGCACATAGTTTTAATTCTATCTATTATTAATTCGTTTAGTTTTGTACTTAATTAATCGATGAGAGGGACTTTTCATCTTCACTATTCAAATCTCTGGCATAATTGCCTTCTTGAGTCATAAATATCAAGAAAAGTTTTTTTTACAAATGTTCATACAGATTGTTAGGATTGATCGCAATCTTGTTATTTTAAACTTTTAACTTTTTTTGTTTTTTTACCATTATGAAGATTATTTTTGAACCTTTTATATTGTTCACGGATTGCACAAATTTTTAGATATTTAGACAGTTTAATAACTGATAACTCAAGGTCTGTAAATAAAGTAATGAGACTGGTTCAGGGAAACTTTTTATTTACAATCAAATTATACATTGACTTTTATCACCTTTAAAATAGTTCCATTGGAAGCCATACAACGCCTCAGAGTTTTCTCTCTTTTCATAGCAATTTTGAAACTCAGAAACCAGAATATCCTTTAGATTTTTGATTACATTTTTTTTTTTTAATTGTTTTTATGTTCCTACTGTTCCGAAATTGTCCTTGAGGTGGTTTTTTAAAGTCTGAAACTGGAAAAAGTCAGAGGGACTCAAGTCATGTGCATAAGGCGATTGAGGATTTACAGGAATATTTTTCTTCACCAAAACCTCATTAATTGAGAATGCAGTGTGACAAGGTGCATTGTCATGATGACAGCATCATCTGGGTTGTCTTTGGCGGCTGGTCTGACACAGGCGACTCTTTTCCATAGTGTTTCAAGAATTTTTCTGTAAAAATATTGATTTACAGTCTGTCCTATTGACAGAAACGCCTTATGGACATTGCCATTACTATCGAAGTAACTAATTAGCACGGTTTTGATTTTTTATTTGCTCATTTTTGCTTGTTTGGGATGTGGTGTGTTGGAAGTGTGCCACTCCTTGCTCTGATATTTTGTTTTTGGGTCATCCTCAAGATTCATCACCAGTAATAACATTTTTTTTTTTTTTTTTAGAAAATCAGGATCTGTTTCCGTTGATCATAAAAGATCCCGATACACTTCCACCCTGTTGTTTTTCTGTTCAAAAGTGAGGTTTTTGGGACCAAGTTCGGACAAATGTTTTTCATGCTTGATTCGTTTGTCAAAATTTGATTTACAGTACAGTTCAAATTCAATAGTTCTGCAATCATTCTCGCTGTAAATCACTGCTAGTACGATTTGAAGTCTCTGATTCGCCTAACATTGTTAGTCACTTTTTGATGTTAACAGTCTTCCAGAGTGTGAATCGTCTGCAACTGATTCCCAGCCATCTGAAAATGCTTTAAACCACCCAAAACTTGGGCTCATGAAAGAGCGTCATTTCCATACGTCCTTTTCAATGAAAATGTTTCAGTAGCATTCTTTCAGCATCAACATAAAACTTGATCGCACATTGTTGCTCATAAATAGTATCACACATTTTTGTAAAGTTCAACAAAAACTTGTTTCACGAAAACTTTGTTTACATCTAACATGACAACAATAGACTAAAAATATTATACCTAATATGAATCAACTCTTAATATAACCATATGTTTACTAGTAACTGAACAGTGTTGCCACTTTAGCTGCCAAAAAACTAGTTTCATTACTTTACTTGCATACCTTGTAGTAGTATCTCCATTCATAAATTTTCTGTGCCAAAAACAATGACTGCCTTGATTTCTTACTTCTTCTCCTGATTTAATAAGTACTTCAGAAATATTTTCCTCCTTTTTTTTTTTTCTTAAAATTGTTCATAGGATTTAGGGCAGAACTGTAAGTTACCAGATTTTGTCCATTAGGATAGAATGTTTTATTTCCTTATTCTTGATCTCGTCTTTCCTTTTATGTAATTATTGATCCATGCTACATCCTTCAAGAAAAAAAAAGCCTACGATTGTAGGCTTACCTGGAGCTTGGGAACTCCTCTCATGTTTACCAGTTGGAAATTTAATAAATAACTAACTTTCCAAAGTTGCTTTCAAATGTATTGGAAATATCTTATTTTTAAAATGGTTGTTCTTTATTTATTTTTTTTTTAAGACTAAATATCTATATTTCTGTTACAGCAACGATTATTAAATAAATAAAAGCTGAAATAGTGAAAATCTGTCCCATTTTATCTGTGCTTCTCCCTTACATCAGGAATTAAATACAAACAATCAAAAATCGATAAGATTTTATATTGACAAAAAAAAAATTGGTTTCATTGACAATTTTTTTTTTACTACAAATGTAAAAATGGCAAAAAGTACATAAAACTAAATTGCAGCAGGAGAGAATTTTTAAAATAAGTTTTACACCTTTGAATTAAATCTGTAAAAATGAAGAAATTCAATTTTGCAATTATTGTAAATTATTATTTTTAAATTACATTATTTAAAGAAATCTTGCGAAGAACGAAATTTATATAGTGTTTAAAAGCATTATGTAGCTATTGTGTTATAGCAGGCGTTTTTTTAAATATGCCCAGTTTGTTTTATTTGTTTGTTTTTAGAATTGTTTACATGATGATAAAGCATCCAGATCATTTGTTTTCCAGTGGTCAAAAAATAAATTACCAGAAGAAGAAATTAATAATGAGGAAGACAGTCTGGTTTTAATAGAAATTAATTTTTTTTTTTTTTTGTAAAATGCCTATATTTTTAAAAAAAGTTATATGGATTAAATTAAATTTTAATGAAACTTTAGTAAATAGTGCATTAATGAACCACAAAATAAGAGATTGTAATCTAGAGATGCTCTTTATTGAGTGTTTAAAATTGACATCCTCAAATAGGTGCGCTTTAAAAAACGTAATCACAATCCTATACTACAAAGCAAGGAATTTAACGATAAATTTATCGTTAATGGTACATTTTGTGAAATACTTCAAATACTTGGATAATGAACAGAATTTTTAACTTTGTACAAGTATAATAAAAGATGCTTAATAGTAATCGCCAAAGAAACAAAAATACAAGTAGTTCACTTTTTTTGTATTTTGTCTAAAATCAGACGTATTTAATGTAGGAAAAAATTTACTGTTAACTGTAAGTGTTAATTATTTCTAGTATTTTTTCCTAAGCAAACGTATTTTTCTCTTTGCATCTTAATATGTAGATATTTATGGATCTGGCATCCCAGTTCAATTGTAAGATATCAGTCTTTCGTTTTTAATTACAATTACTCAAAAGTAATAAGGACATAAAAAATCCTTGGTTAGGACAGATATTCGTAGACTGTTTGAAATTAAAAAAATCTTATTTTTGGTCTTTTTATCTCATTCAGTGTAGCTTCAAACTTAGTACTGCTTATTTGTTAGACAACACGGTAATATATTGTCAGCAACAATTTTAAGATGATATCAAAGTAAATGGAACACTCTTTCATTTGCAGTCATGATGTTGGCAATGTGTCACTCCGATTATTCATTTATTTGGTTTCGATGACAGCTGTGACTGGGTACTTAAACTTAGAACATACAAGGTTTGGCTGATAGATTTTATACGCATAGCACGGGAATAAAAAGAGATATTGGAATGAAATAAAAAATGAACAAAGTATGATAATTAAGCTACAAAATGCAGTATTCGTTTTTCAATTTGATCCTTCTTAAGATGCGGGAAAAAGCAGAAGTCTCACAGGGCCAAATCTGGCGAGTATGGCGGATGCGAAAAAGGCTCAAACTTCAACGTGCGGAGAGCCATCAGAGAGTTTGCGCAGTACTCTTCATGCACAGATTATACAGTAGCCCGATCGCTCTGTAATATGACCCCTACTCATTCTTTTAATAAGTTTAACTGAATAGCAATGCGTTGCTGGGCGATTCGCCTATCAGTTTGAAGCAAATCATCCACCTCCTATCGTTGTTTCTCATCAGTCACAGAAATTGTTGTCCTCTGTAAGGTGAATCTTTGATTGTTGCTTTACTTCACTTTGCAAAATTTCAACACCCACCTACTCACAGCGGTTTCACTATCATAAAATGCTTTTAAATGATGAAAAATATTCGTAGGATTCACTTTTCTGCTGTTAAAAATTCTATCGCTGCACGCTCTTTTAACTTTGTTGACATATTGGTTGTACTCTACTGCAATACCCTTGAAGTGGTTAGTGTTGATTAAATCGATAAGTATATGGCCTATAAATTGCAACTGTCGATTTTGCCAATCTGATCCTGCTTGTGTTTTGAATTAACAGGTTAGCCAATCTTCTTAACTGTACTATCATTTTAAACACAAAGTTCCCTTCTTTCTCATAGCATACTTAATTTTCAACGGGAACACTTTACCTAATTTCTGCAGTAATGAAAATCGAGGTAGCATTTGTGTTAGCTACCATTATTTACATTGCCACTTTGTGTGTGTGTGCAGTTCATTCTTATGTTGATGTTTAAAATACCTTACCTATTGCTAGTTAAAGATAAGAATTTGTAATAAAAAAGTCATATATTATGCGTTGAAATCCCGTATAAAATATATATGTTCCAAGTATTAAGAGGGTAAGTCAATTATTATCCGCAATATAGTTATAAAATTTTATTGTAATCAAATAGGAAACTTACAAGTTCATCATTTTTCAACATAGTTCCCTTGCTTTTCAACGCACTTGGTCCATCGTTGTGCAAGCTTCCTGATACCCCTAAAAGAAGATTTTTGGTTGAGCTGCGAGCCAGGAATGCACCTCTTTCACTGCTTTGTCCGATGTAAATCAACGGCCCCTTAATGCCTCTTTGAGTGGACCAAACAAGTGATTAGTCAGAAGAGGCAAGATCGGGACTATATGGAGGATGAGCCTGTACTTCAAAATTGAGTTTCTGGAGCATTTCAGCAGTGTGGGCAGCAGTATGCGGATGGGCATTGTCATGCAACAAC
>JAAAKQ030097311.1:0-14499 GCA_010016005.3 Zanna intricata
TGTCATCTTGTTTGTATGTAATAAAAAAAGAAAAGAACTTATGGTTTAATATTTTTGTCTTATCTTGATGTTCTTGGAAAATATCAACCAAGTACATATTAAATAAAATATTTTATAATATCAAAGAAGTAAATTTCTTCAGTTCATGTATGTGAAACTGACATCTAAAAAAAGTGTGTGTGTGTGTGTGGGGGGGGGGGGGGTTAGGTTGAAGCTGATGCCATTATAATAAAAAAATTATTTTACATTTACAGGTTGTAATAATGTTTTAAGAATTTTTATATTTGTAATAAAAAAAAAGAAATAATATATCAAATGTGCTAAAAGAAAATTTTGTAATCAAAATAATAGAGTATTTGATGACTTTGTGGCAGTAGGTTAAAAGCTGTGTTAACTATCAAAAAAGCTGCTCTATCCATTGTCATGCTTATTTCAAAATTTGATTTTTCCTAAAGAAACATATTTTTAAGTTATCCATTTTGTAATCTGATATTTTATTTTTTTTTATTATTAAATAGATACACATAAAATGATTGCTTAGAAAAATATTTTTGTCAGTTGTAGTTCTGATCAGCACATATTTGCATTAAAATTTTATATTTTCTCAGAGTTGGCAATCAGAACGAGGAATGGGTCGTTGTGTTAGTTGTATCAGCAAACTGGGTGGTCCATTAACAAGATCTTCTACAGCTAATACACCAGGTGAGTAAAAATGATTAATAAAATTTTTAACATTCTTTATGTCAGGATTTTAGTTGAAAGTGACTTCAATGTATTTTAAACTTTCAGGCTAACAACAAGTATACTAATATATCAATGTATTTTGCGTACACATTTACTTCAAGTTAAATACTTATATAGTTATTTTTTTATTATATAATTTGCTGGAGTCTATTTTTATTTATATTAAAACTATAAAAAAACATATGCATAAACATTTTATTCTTCAGTATATCTTATCATAATTTATTATTTACCAAATTAATAAGTATACAGCCGTTATTTTAATTAACCAAATAAATTTTTTAACCAGATATTCATATCCTCTAGTTAATTTGAATGATTGGTGTCCCACTGTATGAATGCGTTGGTGGATTATTTTGGCTATTAAATTGTGTATGTTTTAATAAACAATCACTTCCCAATAATTACTGTTCATTATATCATTTACTAGGGTTGAGAATGATTTTTAAAGATTTTTTAATCTTTAAAAAAACCTTTAAAGGTAAAGTAAAAAAAAATCCTTTGTATATGTGATCTGTGGAAGAAAAAAAAACTTTAAAGTTCAGGAAGGAAAGTTTTTCAACTCCTAAATTACAAGTAGAGTCTGAAAAGAAAGTTTTACTGTTTTTATATTTAACAACTATACCCTTTGATAAGATTGATTAGAATAATTGCAAGATCAGTACTACTGAATTTATGAAGTGACTTAAATTTAATCAGCAACTTTTAAAAAAAAATTAAAAAATATTTTGTTTTCTTACTTATAGCTAATCTTCTTCTTTAAAGGTGTTTTCAATATCCCTTTTTTATAAGAATTACAAAATACAGTACGTTTTAAGTTTGTAAGCATAGTTTTTGCACAGGTTGGAAAGGGTATTTTAGTTAGAAGCAAGGGAATTACATTTGCCTGAAAGTTTTGATTATTTGTAAATTTTATAATTTATAAAAATTATAATGTACAGTAAATTATTGTTTATTGTTATAATGCTATTTTTTTGGTCAAGTTATGCAAAATGTATCGATTATATTTGTAATCGATTATCCACTTTAGAATATAAGTTAAGTAATACTTAAGCATAAGTTCTTAAATGATGAACTTACATATAATAATTATTATCAATAATGATAAAAAGAAAATATTCATTTACTGATTGTTTTTATAATATTTAACATAAGTGCTTTCATGGGGATCCACTGCTTCATCAGATGTAAAAATTAAAATAAATACATTTATTTTAACTTAGTGCGATTTTTAATTTATTAAAATATTTTATTTTTACTCTATTAAAATTCCACACCATGAAAACACTAATATTAAATTATAAAAAAAACAAACAGTAAGAAAATATTTAGTTTTATATCTCTGTATAGAATTTTCTAATATCTCATGGTAAGTAAAATTTGTCTTGGGACAGATCATTCAAGGTCACCTTAAATCAAATTACCTTCAACAACTGTGCAGCAAATAATCACAGCAATTTTTTAAAATTCTTTTTCAGATAAAATTATGAATAAAAATACTTCTGTTTACAGGTGAATGCAGAGGTAGCTCTATTGCACCACCTAGCTGTGTTTCTGTCTCATCTTGTGAATCAGGTGGTTCATCAGAATATAGTACTCCTCGACTATCGGCTAATTCTGAAAACTGGTAAAACATTAATTCCTTTACTTTTTCTTTCTTAATGGTTTTAAAAGAGAGAAATTGACAAATGGAATGAAGAATTGACAAAATATTTTTGGATGGCCTTTCATCTTTAATGATTTTTTTGATTATATAGAAATTTTAATATTAATTTAGCTGCTGAAAATCGTGCAGGGGCCTTCTAACATAGCTTTAATAGTGTTATTAATTATGATATTGCCATATTTTTTGTATTATAATTATGGTCCCTTTTTTATTTAGTAAAAGCAGTCCGGATCAACTGGAATTCTAGATTTTCAAACTGTAGGCAATGGGTTTGGTCTGTATTTAAGTTTGCTAAAAGATGGTATCTCAAATGTGTTCTGGACTTCTTTTAAATTTTTAGTAATTAACTAATAACATATTGATGAATTTTTTCTATTAATATTTATACTTTAAATTTATTTATCATTAAAAATTATACCTTAATTCAATCAAAAAATCTAATTACCAGTTGCTTTAATCAGAAAATAGTATAGTATTTTTATGGATTCATAATTATAATTTTTTTTTGTTTTCTACAGGATGACATCTCCTCCAGTTACTAGTGAAAAGTGTGCTTGTTGTCCTCCAGCACGGCCACCTAAGCCTAGCAAGTTGTCATTGCTACCACAATCTGTTATATGTAAAAAACCCCCAATGTCTACACCACCAACATGTATGTGTCAACATAATCATAATGCTTATAATAATTATGATGTTCCTCGATCTATTGCTGCAACTTTAAAGGTAAGTTTGTAACATTTATTTATTATAAAACACAAACATTGTTTGTTGCAATTTAACAAATGTGCTATTTATAGTGTTAAAATTTCAATTGGTGACTTTTTTTTCATCTTACTGAGTGGAAATAGTGAACATAATGCATCGTTTTCCACTGAAGAGCTCTTTATTAATATAATCCTTTAATTATCTGATCAAGCCTTCTGCTTGGCTTTACTACATGTAAAGCATTTGAAAAACTGATGCTACTATTCAGACAATTTTCTCTTAAAGCTATATTTTTTTATGCTGACAGTCCCTGTACTAATGTATAGTCTCACTTAGGGCTGAATATCAATTATATTTCATTGGTTTAGTATACTGATAAGCAAAAGTATGTTTGGGTTAGTGAAGAAGACAATGGAAAACAACTACTACCTTTACTTTTCCTTGTAAGTCTGGCTTACAATGTTAGTTATTTTTGCGAATGGTTTTACCATTTCTACCCAGGACCTCCGGATAAAAGGCCAAGACGCTACCACTGTGTGATAATGATTGTGTGTAATGATTATGAACTGTACAATAAATATTGGTCAATGAACAAAGAGAGTTGGTTGAATGAGGTTCTGATAACAGCAAGACTGTTTTATTAAATAAAAATAATAATAATAATAATGTACAACCAGCTGTGAAGTATAGATCACTGACAGAAATAAAAGAAAGAATTATTATTTTATTGTAATTATACAGAAGTCTGGTTCAATTTTCAGTTGTTAATATTGTTCTACTTAACAAAAACTATTGCATTGAAAACAATATCCTTTTTTTGGTTTACCACAGAACTGTTGTTTTTCAAACTTTGAAAATAAAAAGTATTAGTAAAAAGAACCCTATTTATTGGGATAACAAATGAAAATGGCGAAGTGGTACATGTAAGAACTAAATACAGATTAATTTTATCTAAATTTCACATTTAAAAAAAATGATTGTGCCATCAGTATCAGTGTTGGATTTATACTAGTTTTGCAACCAATAATAGAATGCTTTGAAATTGTATTAACCAATGTTGGCTTTGTTTAGGATGACAATCGTTTGTCACTTAATTCCTCATCTGAAGAATATTATGATACTCCAAGGAGTCTACGAGACACTCTTCAGAGGACATCTCCAGCTGGTGCATTTCCACTACCTGTTTACCATCATTGTTCTAGGTACATAAAACTTTTTTTTTTGTTTCAGTGACTGGTTGTCTTTATAGTATTAAATTAATTATTTTTCATTTAAAAGTTAGAAAATAGATTTAATGTTACCATTCACTATTTCACTACTTTTCTAGTTGTTTTTCAATTCTTCCCACATTAATAATTGAAAAATCTGGTTAGGTTTCAAAATGAAGTCTGCATTAGAAGACTGATGGGAAAATTAGATAAGAGTAAAGGTACTTAGGACAAGAAAAAACTATAATTTAAATTATAGTAAACTACTATAATTTAATTTATAGTTTGTGTTTAATGAAGGAAGAATTGAAAAATGGCTAGAAAAGTAGTAAAATAGTGAATGCTGACTGTAAAGAGTCTCAGGCAATTAGAAAAGGCTGGATGAGATTGGTTTTTAAGAGGTTTGGAACCGTATAATTAATTAGAAATGGGCAGTGAATCTTGCTTTATTTTTTAAAAAGTGAATTAATTGTAGGAAAAGTAAGTAGCCTTTAACAGGTAAACAGGTAGATTTAACAGGTAAACTTTAACAGTTTTAAAAAAAACTGATTTGTAAATGGAAGATGAATAAGAAAGAAGATTGTAGTTACAATTAGTAGTTTTTGAGAAACCATTAATAAAAAAGGAAAACAAAAACACAAAAGATGTAATTGACTAAACTCAATTTTTTATAAATTAAAAGATCATTCCCAGATATTCTTTTGACTTCAAAATGATACTTTATGAATCAAAATATAATAAAAAAACAGACTATTTTTTTGTGGCTTTAAGGTCACAGATAAAAAACTTAAAACAAATTTATAAGAAAAAATTTCAGAAAAAAAATTAAAAATGAATTAATTTTTTTATAAAAGATGCTACTTTACTGAATGTGTTTAAGAATAATGTGTAACATTTATTGCAAATTAATATAACTTATGTATTTAATTTATTATATAAATTAATTGTAATATTTAATTATAAAATGTATTAAAATGTTTAGCTTTTGTAAGCTAATAACCATGTTTTGTTGCCAATCTTTTGATGTTATTTTGTAGTATCTTTGAAATAAATACTTTATCTTGAGATTGTCTGATTGTTGATTTCATACTTCATACAATTCTTTATAAAAGAATAACAATTAATAGATGATTTTAAAAAAAATCAATGCAATCAAGATTTCAAACTTTAGCCTCGTATAGATAAGAATTGAGATTGGACCTGCGCATTATCAAGATGAGTTAATGCACTTAGCATTTCAATCTAGAAAAGGGTTCCTACATAGTTATCTTCTTTGTCTATTGCACTATTTGGTTGTTTGCATTTTTATCTGGTATTTCTTATAAAAAAAAAAAAATATCATACTTATGTTAATAAATAGTTCTGCAATCTAGAGCAGATTATTATTATTTTAATAAAAAATTGATTTTATCACTTACTGTTCACTAGTTAATTTCTCATCAAAGTTTAGAACGTATGAGAGCACTTAAATGTGCAGAAATTCTACCTGGGGTGTCTGAGGTAGCCTTACTGTGAAAAGTACTATTTTGGTAAAATGTTAGGGAATTGCAGTTATGATTTATTAAGATTTATGCCATATCAGCCTGTCCTTTCCCTTGTTGTGCTGCTTTTGGCAAATATATAAAGTCAGATTGTAAAAAAGAAATTAAAAACATAATTTAAAAGCTTAGAATATGTATGCTATTTCGATCATTGAATTTTAATAGTCTATTGATAGATAAAAAAAGCAATTCTTTGGAGCCATATTTGAATATATGTATTTTTAAATATACCAACAGATTATAATAGCAGCATAATAGTTCACTTTGTTTTGCTCACTTAGATAATAAACATATATCTTTATAATTTTAAAATTTTGTTATAAATATTTTTCATTTACTTAAAAAAAAAAAAAAATAGAACATTCTCTTAGAGGTGAAGTTCTCTTAGAGGTGTTTATTTAAGTACTTAATGAAGGTAAGAAATAAAATTCATTAGTAGCAAAATTATTATATTTATTCAATGAATTGATATTTTAAAGAAAGACTTCTTGGAATGTAATATAACCGAAGGAGAGAGTCATATAATCTAATTGTTTAAATAAATTATTTAATAACATAAATCATAATTATTTAATTGTTTACCTAGGTAAACATATACAAATTAATTTTCTTATATTTTTGTTTTACAGACATGTTACTAGATGCAGTCTTCCTTGTCCTTGTCAGAGATTATTATGCTGTCCAGAGAGTTGGCTATTCTCTTATGCACATTGCTGTGGGCCTGAATCAATTCATCCTGTGCCTGTCCAGAAGGTATGAGCTGATGTTGGTTGCTTACATTTCATATATTTTTTTGCTGGATTATGGGTTTTTCTTTTGGTAGTTGTAGGAGGGGGTTGAAAATTTCCATCTCATTTTAAATTTATTTACAATGTCTATTAGTATATTACAAGAAGTGAGTCAATAAAAAGTTTTTGTAACACTGATCCAATAGAATTTCCAAGATGTCTTTAATGCAATATTTCCTGATTCTAGGGTCTGTGTTTGTATAAGAAATGAAATAAATTTGTTGACTGTCAATGATAATTTTTGAAATTTTTTTTCTTGTTATGAATTGATTCTTTTTAACACATTTAAGAGAAATTCAGTTGTTACAGTTAAAACTGCTAAGGCTATAATAAACTTTATTCTTAGATTTTTACACTGTTCCTTTATGTATTGGTTTAGCCATTAATTTTATTTATATTGAACTGTTGAAGTGTCAGTTGGAGTATAAGTAGAAAGAAATGTAAATGTAATTGGAAAAAACTTTTTTTTAAACATCCAGTTATTTACAATTTCAATCTTACAAATTGCTGGTCTGCACAAGAAGTTGTTATTTTAAAGATAGTCTTTTTAATTAATATCATTGTGAGTAATAAAATTGAATTTGTCTTCTAAAGAAATAATCAGTATACGAGGGTAAATCAAATATAAATGGGATTTTTGTTCCTGAGCATCTGTGATTGGTAGGACTGGGTGTGCGCTTCTAGTATGCTTGGGTGGGGTTGTTAGGAGTTGGGAGAGCCGGTTGTTCCACACTCCTAACGTCAGTAAAGCTCATGATGTCAGAGCAACAGGTGCATCCCTCCACTGCACAACACATAATAATAAAATTTCTTGCTCTTGAAGGAGTTCAAGTGATGGCAAACTTCTGGAGATTGACTGCACAGTTCAGGGACCAAACATTCTCAAGTTTGCCTGGCGTAAAGAGTTCAAGGAAAGACGAGAACATGTGAAAAATCAGAAACATGATTTCCACCCTTGGATCAACATTACAGATAAAACATTTATGCAGTTAAAGACATTCTTGAAGATGATCAATGGATGAGGGTACCTGAAATTGCAGAACAGGTCAGAATAACTTATGGGAGCTGTCATGCAATCATTGCAAATGACCTACAGCTCTGTAAAGTTTGTGCCAGATGGGTCCTTCACCTTTTGATCACAGATCTGAAGTTGAGACATTTGGAGGACCTGTCGCCCTGTAATTTTAATTTGTTTGGGCCACTTAAAGAAGCTGTAGGAGAGCAACAATTTAAAGATGACGAGGCCAAGGAGGGATTTATGGGTAATTGGCTGCTGACACAACCTGTTTTATTCTATGATACTGCAATAAAAAACCTTCCTTCTTGCTGGGAAAAATGCATTTCTAAAGCAGGAAACTATGTAGAAAAATAAATTATATTTGCCTTTTATTTTTCAATAAATAAGTATTTAAAAAAAATAATAAAATCCCGTTTATAATTGATTTACCCTCATAGAATAACCTACTTACACGTTTTGCAAATTGAATTTATTGTTGTTAATTAACATGTTTAGTATTTTATCACTTTATATTATATAAGTGAGTATGAATGTTATCTATAATTTTTAAAAATTCCCTTGGTGCTTTAGATTTTTTTTAATAATTAATTGGTTTTGTATTCTTAATAGGTCAAAACAACCATAAAATATGTGATATTCAATTTGTTAATGGACATAATGAATATCAGTATATCAATACACTAATAATATTGTATATTCATTATAATAATATTATTTATTAATTATTATTAATAATAATAATAGTATTTATTATTTATTTATGTTCTGTATTTTTGTATTTTACGAGTATCATCTTTATCATAGTGAATTGTTTTGTTGCATTGATATTAAAATTAAATATTTAAAAAAAAAATCCTTTGCATATGGTGGGTTGGTGACAGGCATTCCTGATTGTATTGTCAGCAAAATCACTATTTGGTATTATTAAAGTTTTTGATAACATATGGTGACTTATTTTTTCTTATATTTTTCTAATGAGTTAGTATTTTACATAAATTTCAGACTGATAATTGTTATAAATTTTAAACACAAACAAATTTTATATTAAATGGTTTTTGAAATCTTTCATTTTTCCATGTAAATGTGTTTCATGAATGCAAAAATTTATGTAACATCATTTCTTCAAATTTGTTTTCCATTAATACCCATTAATATTTCAAAATTTGATAAATATGTATTGTAATATTGGATATTATAAACTGCTTTTATTGATACACACTTTGCTTTTATTTAACTAATAAAAACAGAAATATATAGTCATACTAGATTAGCAATAGTAATTATTCAAAAAGACAAGGTGATAAAAGAAAATAACAGTATAACTATAATAAAAGATAATAACAAAGGACAATGATAATAAATCCAACACTCAGCTTTACTTTGATGAACTATAAAAAATTGTTGATGCTCATTACCACTGAAAAGTAGATTGCAAAATTATAAATATAATGTTGATTTTGTTTCCAGAAAACTGAAGATAAGTATATTTCAAAAATATGACTAGTAGTAATAAAAGTAGAACATTATCTACATTTTTTTTTCAGAAGACTGAATATATTGACTAAAGATATTCAATAAATATTACTATATAATAATAAAAGTAAAACATTACTGATTCAGTCATAGAAAATGGTGTAAAATTTCTGCTTTTTTAAAACTTTTCAACATTTTAAATCTATTTCTTAATATTAATAATTTCATTACAAGAAAGAACTTTCATTTTGAGTTTAGAAAGATGTTCTTTTGATACAGTAGGATAAATAATAATTAAACTTTTGCTACCTCTTAAGCAAAATAAACTCTTAAGCTTCACTGTAAATAAGATATGTCATTTGTTGAAAAATCTTAACTCATTCAGAAAAAGGCATACTTTTCCTGAAAGCCAGTGCCATAGAGAAAGTTAGTTCTGTAATCTAGCCCTGGAAAAGAATCTTATTTTATCAGCATTTTTGTATAAAAAATTTATTGCACATGCTGTTGTGCTTTTAGTGAGTTTTCTTTAAAGTCTTATTAATTTATTTAATTTTTTTAAAAATAATGTTTAAAATTATTTGCTTTCTTTTTTCAGGTTAGGCTCAGTGGGACTGGTAAAATGCCTGTGAATACCAATGGAAATATTGCTATTTATGCCACAGTAGATAAATTTAAAAAATTAAAATGTAAGGAAGATCAAGAATCACAGTCTGCAAAATTAGAAGTAACAGCTGAAGAAGATACACCAGTAGAGCAGTTTAATCAACATTCTGCAAAATCAGTTGATACTGCAAATTATGTTAATGTGGAACCACATAATGAGAAAACAAATGAAATTAATGACTGTGTTCATTCAAAAAATACGGAAAAAGGTTGTACTGTATTGGAAAAAACTGAAAATGGCAATGAGTTGAATTACACTAACCTTGAATTTGCTCATTCACTTCAATATTATGAAAATGCAAAAGATCTTTTGCAGAAAACTGGTTTAACAGAAAGTGATATTATTATTGATAAATTCTGTAGCAAATGTGGCCATACTTCTAATACAAACCAGATAAATAATGGATCGGTTCCAGGTGAAGACTATCTTCTGATGGAACCAGCAATATCCGAAATCGATTCTTGTTTTCATTTGAAATTGGTTAAACCAGATGAAATGAAAAGTGTGAATAATAAAAAATGTGATGTTAATCATAAAACTACCAATTTAGCAGAAAAGTGCTCAAGTGCACCTAGTCTTGCTGGTGCTAAACTGGAACAATGGCAAAAACAATCATCCTCGGAATTTGTAAGAATTCCTGGAGGTACTACAATGAAAATAAATCAATCATTATCGGCTGCATCAAGTCCATATTTAAAAAGGCATGTTATGTCTTGTCCTAGAGAGGGTTCATATCACTTTAGAAGAAGATCTACATCTGTTGAATCTTCCAGACAGTCAGAAAGTACTGAAAATGATAAATCAGTTTTATATTCTTCTCAGTCAGTTTATGAAACTGAAACTTCTCATCGTTCAGAAAATTCTGTTAATTCTCAACCTATTGAACTGCAAATAGTTGAAGATGCACCTCGAGTAGATGTTCCTACATGTATTGCAAATAATCAAAAATCAAATGTACAAAAGACTGTTCATGTGAATAACACAGAAGTATCAGATACACAGGATAGTTTAAGTTCAATTGTAAATATTAGAAGATCTTCTAGTGTTCCTTGTAAATCTGGTAATCGTGATTCTTCCAGTTCAAATGATTCAGGTGTATCAACAGGTTCACTGAATCATCGAGGCACTGATTTTGCTGAATTTGAACTACCTTTATCAGGCAAAAGGCATTATCATGAAGGTACGGACAAGAATAACTCAAATCAATGTCTACATAATTCATTGCCTAGAAAATCAAAATCTACTGATCCTTTACAAGAATTAACCTTTCAGTTTCAAAAAGATGTGTCTCCTAAATCATCCTCTGCTGAAGCTGAAATTCCTGTTTGCCCAGTAAAGAGAAATTTGTTCAAAGGTAAGCTATAGTTTTTATGAAATTTTACAATTAAGATTTTTATTAAAATTTTCTAATAAAATTACCAGGAGTCAGATTTTTAATTAATGATCTCTCCATTGATAATGGTTTTCAGTAATGTAATTCTTGAAAGGTAGTTATACTTCTGGAAAGTATAACTTTATAATCTATATCTTTTAATTGTTATTATATAATTAACGATTAAAAAGATTTATGCAAAAGAGGAATTTATTGTAAATCTGTGATTATACCTTTTTTTCTTTTCACTTAAGCATGAAATTTCATTAAGAAATGTTCGCATTGTATTATTGTTTGAAGATTGGTTGTTGTGTGCTTAATTTATTTACCTGTAACTGAATACATAACTCTGTTTCTTTTAATAAAAGTAAAGTTTTTGATTGTTAAATATAGAAATAAAACACTAGGTATCTATAATGATTTTATTTAAATGGCAGCTAAATTCAGGACTGTCATTCAAGTTTCTAATTATTCTATTGATATAAAAGATTTAAGCTATGAATTTATTTTCATTTCTTGTCGTGGATAAAATAAAAATTAAGTACTTCAGAATTAATATATTAACATCTGGTTTGATTTTGCATGGCATCTGATCACTGGCAATTAAACAATGAGTATAAATATTTCCTTTCATGCCAAGAGGCTCATCTCACCTCTTGTATAATAATTCTTATTCAACTTGTGAAGTTTGTGTTGTACCATATTACTGAATTAATAATCTTAGTAAATTATAAAATAATTTAAAAAAGCAATACATATAATTGTATAAGTTGCAAAATTATTTTTTTGAGAGGATCATTAATTTTCTAACAATAACCCAAGTCAAGTGGATATCCAAGTCAATAAGACCTAACAAACCTCAACAATCAAAGAATACTCAAAATTAAAATTTTTTTAATAAACAATAACAATACCCTAAGAGCCACCAGTCAAATAGGCTTATAAATTTCTTGACAGACTGCTACTTGGAGGAAAATTATTAACAAGCTCTTAACTTTTTGGATTTGAAAAGAAAAAAAATTATTCTATTCTTAGTAAAATTTTGAGGTACGGAATCCATAATGACCACACATCCACTCTTGACCAATTGTAATCACAATTAAATGGTATCATACAAACTTTTATAAAAATTGGTAACTTCAACCTGAAGATATCAAGTAAAATGATGAAAAAATTAAATTTATTATCCACTACTTCTGAATGAAATTACCCAAATGTATGATCAGTGTGATATATTAATACAATGGAATCATCTTACTAGTATAAGAATGTGATTTATAGTCCAGAAATGACAAAAAGGGAAAAAGTCTTTTCTTCATCCTTTTAAGGAAATGAATAAGACTATACACCATCAGAGAATTTCTTAATTATCATAAAGTTTGTTAAATTATGAGAAAAAAATTTACCTCTCTTTGAGAAAAATTTACCCTTTGAGATCCACAAGATTTATATCTCAAAATTTTTATATTTCTCTTGGTCAATAATGATCAAAATTTAATTGCATCAATACCCCATTTATAGGAATTATTGTATCAAATTTCACTTGAACAGTTAATCCGGTCTGTAGATATCATTTAAAAAACAGACCATACTTCTTTCTGGCATATTATTACATCTTTTCCTTGCATATTATTCTGTATAGCTGTATGGCATAAGTATACAGCTGGGAAAGTATAACTAATTTCATACACCCAAATTTCAGAGAACTTCAGCTCACGGTCACAACAGTCTCTTTATATCATGGTTTAAAATTTTCCTTTATTAAGTTAGCACAAAAAAAAAAATTAATTGTTGATAGGTATTTTTCAATTCAACTTAATTTTTTATTGTTTTTATTAGTTATCTTAAATAATCTTACATATGTTTATAATAATTACTGGTTTTAAAGAAAAAAAATATTCTAAATATTACTAAAAAAAATTAATTTTATGTATTATAAACTTTTAATTTTGGTTGAATTTAATAATTTTGATGTCATGTATTTGCATTGCTTTTTCAGCCTGCTTGTGTTGAAATGTAATTTATATTTCTGTTTGTGTTTAATGAATTTTTTGTGTGTTCTGTTAGGTTGTACAAGTCCTGATAGAGCAATGCTTTGTCCTGGACTGATGGACTCACGAAGTAATAGCAGTGGAACTTCAGATATGTCAGATTATTGTGAAACACTTTCCCTTTCTTCATATTGTTCAGATACAACAGACTGTCTTCGGTTAGTATCAGAGACTTTTGGTCCATGAGTTTATTTATAGAATGTTTGATATTCTAATTATTGTACTTTAGACATAAAAAATAAAATATATAAACATTAAAAAGAACATAAAAATCTGATGTGGACACTACGTGACTTCCTTGTACGCCTATTAAATTATATGTACACATTTTTGCTGCACTTCATTTATTTCATTTAAAAGTGATGTACAATCCTTCAGTTCTTTAATAAAGTGGACAGTTACACAATTGCTAAAATATTAGTTTTTATTAGCATCAGATATTTATACAATATTAATACAAATTATTAATATTTATACAATTATTAATTCAACAATCTTACCTGAAGTATTAGGTTAGAGTAAAAATCCCTTTATTACTCTTTAAATAAATCTAAGTCATATATCTATGTGATATAATTTTTTTTTTTTAAATTGTTGTGATGAAACAACAATTCAATTAGAATCAATACTGATTCTAAGGTAGTTTTTTGCTATTGTGTCTTGATAGTTTATATACATAGTGTGTATAACTATACACACTATGTTGTGTGTTTAATTAAAATTAAATTGTCATAAACATGTGGCAGTTATATAGAAAATTAGTATAAGGTACATAGTTTAAGAGAAAAAATATTTATAAGGTTTTCTGAATAAATTTTTTTACAGTGAAACATCTACTTTAGAGATAACCTCTCCTATATTGGGTGGAGCAGAAAAAAATTAAACGTAAATGTCATCATTGATCATATATACACATAGATGTCATCATTGTTCATATGTGTATGTGCGCGCGTGTGTGTGTGAAATCACCCTTACTGACGTTCCCTATAATCCTTTTCTTTTCAAAAACTCCAATATAGGAATTTTTATTCACAGATTGAAATTAAAGCTACAGTGCTGTGCAAATTAGTTGGGACAAGCAACCTCTTTTTTTAAGAGATACGTTTGTATACATTTGTCATGGAACCTTTTGTTTATTTTACTTTGCACATTTTGTGGTATGTACGTGATATATAGTGAGTTAACCTTGACCGCTGTGAAGCGGTTAGAACCGGTTTGGGTTGGTTATATCACATCTGACTGAGCAGTAACCTAACATACTGTTAGTTG
>JAAAKQ030097333.1:0-14498 GCA_010016005.3 Zanna intricata
GGTAGATGGGAAAAATTGTGCAGGCAGGCAACGGTTGGAATATTTAAAACAAATTGTTAGGGATGTAGGATGTAGGAGGTATAAGGAAATGAAACGACTGGCACTGGATAGAGAATTTTGGAGAGCTGCATCAAACCAGTCAAATGACTGAAGACAAAAAAAAAAAAAAAGCTTTTAGTAAATTGGACTTTATTTTGGTATTTATGATTTAACTGTTATTAAATCGATATTATTTCTAATTTGAGTTACTGTCTTATATATTTTACTATTATTTATGCTATTTACATTTTATATATTAGAGAATAATAAATTGTATTTATATGAAACTGTTAAGTGTGTTTCACAATATTCTTGTCGAACCGCGTTTACGCGACAGTATCCTTCGAAAATTGTTCCCTGTATCCCCCATCTTCTTATCTGCAATAACATGAGTCTACTTCCAACTGCAATAATTTAGATTTTATGTAAATTAAATGTATTAATAATAATCATTTTTAAGATATCTTTCAACAGTATCAAATTGTAAAAAAATGTTAAAAAAAATAACTTCGTAAAAAAGTAATTTTTCTTATAAAAAGTATGATAATGTTAATTAAGAGTTTATAGAATTAAGATTTTATAATAGTTTAAAATTAAAAACTCTTACTGATCCTATGGCAATATATTTCATTATATTTTCCATTAAGATCTAAAAAAAAAAATTATTTTTGATTAATTATTAATAGATATAGCCACCAAAGAAATTTTTTCCGTAAATATAACTTTTTATAACAATTACTGATTCAACAGTATTCTTTTAAAGAAAATAAATTACAGTGAAATCTCTAAAAAAAAATTTGATTCCGTGAATCTATACAGCCAGGAAAATTTTAAATTTCATACAACATTATTCTCGCTTAAGGAAGATGTAGATTAGATTACCTTGTAATAGTACATCAAGTTATCTCAAAGATAATCGGTTAATAGATCATTTACAAGTTAAACACAAAATAAATATTATTCTGCAAAAAAAATATAAATATTATGGGAGTGAAAGTAAAAAAAACATGTTCATTTAAATTCAGTTAAATCCTTGAAGGATTCCAGTGGTCGTTCTGTTAGACTTGAAAAACGCCTTCAATTCTTTGCGCTGGGATGCCATTTTTGGAGCCCTCAGGGACCGCGAGATTGAGAACAACCTGCGCAGGATGATTCAGAGATATTTACAGGACAAACTATTTTCTATTCTGCCGATACCACTATCCGGTTTCAGGTTAAATGTGGAGTCGCTCAAGGATCAGTCCTAGGACCTACATTACGGAACCTCGTATTTGATGGTGTTCTCCAACTGCCCTATCCCGAGGGAGATGTTCCAATTGCCTTCGCAGATGATCTTGCGCTGGTGGTGTGGGTGAGAACAGAAGATGAGGTTGCAGACAAATATGCAGGTGAGGATGCAAGTTGCGACAAATATAGCGATACGGAAAGTTCAAGAATGGCTCCAAGTACGAGGTCTACGCCTTTCTTATGAAAAACAAAGTTTATTACGATGGCTGGCAGAAGACCCCTGGCTCTGTTCGCGATTACACTAGATGATCGTCCTATCTGTTGCTCAACCTCTGTCAACTATCTAGGGGTCTGGCTGGACAAGGGTAGTACGTTCTCAGTACACGCCAAGGAAACCTCGGCGAAGGCTGAACGATTTAGTGAAGGCACTGAGTAGATTGCTAATAAACATGGCAGGTCCACGGTCCTCTCAGAGAAAGATCTACGCGCACGTAATCAATTCGGTGCTCCTTTATGGAGTCGGAGCCTGGGGACGTGCACTGGAGAGGGACATGAAGAGAGGGAGGGCGTTCTGGAGGGAGCCCAACGACGGATTGCCCTTCGGATCATATCTGCCTACGCTTCAGTTTCAATGGAGGCCTCATTAGTAATTTCTGGTGTTCCAAGACTCCGCCAGCTTGCCGTTATGCGATGTAAGATCATTTAGGGTGAAAACAGGGAAACTGCACGACAAGATATGCATGACAAGATCCGAGAATGCAAAGGAGATGGTACCAATCTTCAACAGGGCGTTGGATGCATCGTTTAATTAAGTATATTGCGCCATGGATTGACCGTAAATTTGGACAGCTTTACTGGTTAACCGTAATTACTGGTTAACACAGGTCAGGGATGATGGGGTAGCGAGAGAGTGACGGACAGCCCACTGTGGAGTCGTCGTTCGTTAGGCTTGTCTAGATGGGTGGGATGATGAGACTCGGGGACTCCGTCACCCTTCAGCTGTTAAGACCAAGACTCGACTTTTTGTCATGCCGAGTATACTGCCGGTAGACTGGGAGGCCTGTTCAAGTATTTAGATACTCCCCTGAGCTGAGCAATGCTTAATTGTGGGTCCAGCGCAGCGGAGAGTTGGAAAAGGAACGCAAAAAAAAATTAATCTTTGATTTCACTGTTTATTAAACAAAACTTGTTTTTCATTAGATATGAAATGAAAAAATTTTTTGATTTTCTTCTATGCCTTCACTAGAAGGATAATTCTGGTCCAAGAAGTTAAATAATTTAATAGATATTTGTCCATGAATTTATCTTTTTACTATACTCACATATGAGGTAATTGTATAGATCCAAAATCGAGAAAAATTAGGGAATATTCCATATTTGACCAAAAAATTAGTTGTATGCAAAGAATAACATAGCCGGGCAGACAGATACACAGATGAATACGGGTGTAGTATACATAAGAGCGCACGTGCATGTTTTGTGAACACACCCATCTTAATTTATATTAAAAAAATAATTTGTTGCACTGTTGATTCCACAATAAGGTAGCTTCAACGTAAAGGGCTGTAGGATGTACAGTATTATTTTAAAACAAAAGCAAATGTTTTTTTTTTTCTAAATTCCCAACAGTAGTACTATTTTTCAACCAACAACTTAGAAATCTCAATAGTATTCAAGAACACAATTTTTTCCCCAAAGGAACTGTTATTTTCCCCATAAGAACAAGTATCCTGTTTTCTATCTCTTGTCACGTCTTCGTTTTCAAAACAGTCGATTATCGAACCGAAAGAAAATCCTTCATAGAATTTGTATGTTGTTGTTTTTCTTAATACAATTCTATTTGAATAAATTTAAAAGAATAAATTAAATTTTTTATTTAATAAGATTATTAATTATTAATATTTCTTTTTTGTTGAATCTTAATGAATAAAATATTATTCCATAATTTTATATTAACTCTGCAGAAGTTAAAATTTTATAAGGTTGAATTTTACCCTAGTAGGCTTACATCATGGTTTTACAATCGATAAAAACAACAAAATGTTTAAAAAAGATTTTAATTTGGAATTTAAATAGCCCAAATTAAAAATAATTATAGTTCACATAACAGTGTCTGTACGTGTTTGAGTGTACTAAAAATAAATAATCATGGAATAGATTTTCAGAAATATTATTTTTACCTTATTTACTTTATAAATTTATATTATATGATTAATTATATTAATAATTAATCAAATTGATAATTCAATCAATTTAAAATTTTAACTTTCGAGTGTAATAGACTAAATTAAAATTGAATGAGGATTTGTCAATATATTAATTTTTGTAAAAATTTTTACAAAATAAATTTTGTAATATAATATGTAATTTTATAATATAATTTGTATAAATTTTTTAATATTTTGTAAAAATAAATTTTTACAAAAATTTATATATTTACAAATCCTCATTCAATTTTAATTTAGTCTATTATACTCGAAAGTTAAAATTTTAAACTGCCATTTGGGATCATATACAATTCAGATAATCTACGTATTAGGAAATAGCAATTTCTTTGTAGCTGCATAATTATTCACTTTATATCATTATTATGCTTTTAATAAGATGATCTGTTTTTTTATTATGAAGGACTGAATCTTCAGAAAAGAAATATTATGACCATTAAAATAAAGTATCTAACAAAAACGTATCACAATTAAGCAAACATTAAAAAAAAAAATCAGTCTAATAATCAAATTCAAATCTTAATAATCCTGATAATCAATTTAAATCTTCTAACAAAAGATATTTTACTTATGAAGAAAAATGTAAAAAGAATAAAAAACCGGTAACATTAAAATGGGATTCGAATGACCCCTTGAAAAGGATGCAATAAGGATTAATACGTACGCCTTTTAACCAACCGTAGTAATCCTGTCGCTGTGAGCGTAGACTAATGTTTAGTTACCTACATAAAGTACAGGAATTATATCACTAGCGAGATGAGAAATTAATTATTCCACATTTCTACATAAAAGGGAAATGAAAGAGTTTTATAATGTTAGGAGATATTTTAATTTAACTTACGCGGTAGGTAATACTGAGTAAATTATTATGATGAAACTTACACAGGTCAACATTGCAATTGTTTTTTTTATATTCATGATACAATTATTTAAAGAATCAAAGTTGAAATCTTTTACTGTTCATTTAGTTATTCATTTATTTTAATTATCTTCATCGTACATTTCTTATACAATTCTGAAATATATTAATTCTGAATTTGTGAAAGTTTAATAATCTGAATCCATTAATGGTTATAAAATATAATCTTCAACATTATAGCAACTTTAAAATCCTCCTTAAATATTGATAAAATCTATGACAACAGTTTTTACCAAACCAATTTCCTGTAAAAAAATGTTGATAGCAATCATCTCATTTATCCGGCAAAGCGAATCAAACAACTAATCAGTTTATGTGGAAAAAGTTTATTCTTTCTTAGTTACCAATCCGTAGATTGGTTGGTAGAAGCTCTCTACGTGTTCCTTTGGTCAGCCAAAGGCTCAACTTTTTTTTTAACCTCTAGAACCACCATTAGGTATTACATTAGAGGATGAGATGAATGATTAGTAGCGGGTGAGAAAATACCATGCCTAACTGGGATTCGAACTCGGGACCTCCGGATAAAAAGGCTGACGTCACTACTCGCGCCATGGAGGCCGGCTCTCGAGCTCAACTTAGGTCCTGCAAGGTCTATCACTAACGCTAGGCGTTAGTTATAGTTATAGTTAATTGTATACGGATTTAAATACTAGATCGTGAATACCGGTTTTGTTTGGTGGTTGGATTTCAATTAATCACACATCTCAGGAATGGTCGATCTGAGGTTGTACAAAATTACACTTCATTTATATTTATACATATCATCCTCTGAAGTTTACGGTAGTTTCAGAGGCTAAACAATGAAAGAAAGTTCTACCACTAGCATATGTCCAATCCATACGGCTCTTCTTTTCTTAACAATTTCCAGCAAGCATGGCTTCTTTAATCCCATTCTCGATAAAACTTGAACATTTATAATTAATTTTCATCATCCTTTTCATAATTCAAAGGCTTAATCCTTTTTTTTTTTCTGCTTCTCCAAATGTCTAAGTCTCATTATCTAAGAGGAGAACATTCCACACAAACGTCTTTAGTTTTTTCCTAAGTGTCATACTGACATTCCTTGCTGTGAATAATTAATGAATATCTTCTTTGCTCGTTGATGCAGCTCACAACTTCTATCTTTGATGTTTCATTAAGTATTACCTTTCTACTGAGGTACGTAAAGCAGTATTACATAAAATAGTCTACCTTCAGACGTTGTTCATCGCCCAAGACTGTTTGCTTGAGTTCTACGACTACTTACTACCATAACTATTAAATCATTCTCGTATGCTTCTGTAATAGCTATGTCATCTGAAAACCGTATCATATTGACCTTTGTTTTCCTCTACGTAAATTTAACGTCCCAACGATTTCCATCTTTTTTCTCACTTCGAATGGTTACATTCAACAGAGGCGTCTTCTCTTTTTCTGTTTAGCCTTTGGAACTACTGTAAGGTATTACTTCAGAGAATGAATGAGGGTGATATGTATGAATGTAAATGAAGTATGTAGTTTTGTACATTCTCAGGTTGACCACTTCTAACAAGTGTGTTAATTAAAACCCAACCACCAAAGAACACCGGGATCCATGATCTGTGTTCAAATCCGTATAAAAGTAACTTTACTACTGATCTTCTTTACTGAAATCAGCTGAATTGCGATTCGCTTTAACCACTAGATCAGCCAAACGGGCTGTTAACTCGATCTCTGAGTATGTAACTATTGAAGAAAACTGATAAGAGAGCGCATCATTACTATACTTTATGCTAGCTTCCTCTTGATGTTCATCACACATGGAGCTTGCGTAGTTACATATTTTTTATATTTAAAATTCTAAAAGTCTACTGGTTTTAGAAAAATAGTTAATTTAAAATCTCTTGTATAATCCATACAGTACAAATATTATCTCAATCTTTGTCTACATACGAGTATTTATTATTTGAACAAATTTGTTAGAAATAGAATTATACAAAATAAAGATAACCACAAATTAAATTTAAAGTTTATATGTATTACTTAAAAATATAGAAACCAACTGTAATTTATCTCTATAATATTTTCACCAAACAGGAATGCTTTAATAATGCATTACATTAAAACTTTTATGCTTCACAATCATATATATTTTATAGTATATATATATATACTGTGGTTTCCTTGTAATTTTAATTATGGTACGACTATAAATTTTAATAAGTGTATAAAAAGGGTCATTTATTATTTGTCTGGCATATCCCTCATACTAATATAAGAAAAAATAGCTTACATGTACATTATAATACTATGTTACTTCTGGCAAAGTACCATGGCACTAATTTCCAACAATATTAAATCAGCTGTTTTATAAAGTCGTAGTGGAAAAGAAAAGAAATTAGTAAAAATTTTACTTTTCTTCAGAGTGAACTAGTTTTCAGTTTAGGAAATTGAAAATTAACTCATTTCAAGAATATAAATTTGTATGTTACTTTTTCTTCAGAATGAACTGAAATTTGAACATTAACTGATTTCAAGAAAAAATCGATTATGTTCTTAAACAAATAACGAGCTATTTTTATCAAATTTTTTTTTTAATTTTTAACTAAGAATGGATAATTATGATAAAATAATAGTTTCTTGAGTTTTATGGGTATCAACTGGATCATTAGCCCGATGGAATTTGTGGAGTATGAAAAAAGTCACGCCTGACTTGGATTTGAATCCGGGATATCCGGATAAAATACCAAGACGCTGTTTTATCACCACGGACTCCACCGTGCCGACCTCCACGGAGATTGGCAATAGTTTTTTTTTATGAAAAATTAACAGTATTATAAACCTTAAAAAAAAAATTTGTTTTTTCCAAAATTTGGAATTATATTTTTCAATATTTTTTTTTTTTTTGGAATATGATCATATAATAATATTCTAAGGAGAAATATTACAATAAATTCACCATTCAGTGAGTCCGAAAATTCAGACATTTCATGTTTTTTTAACAGCCGGATACTAATTAAATTCTACTTTTCATAAAGATAATATAAAATCCTATAGTAAATATTCAAGTTTTAAAATGCAGTTCCTGTTTGATTTGAGACTCCGTGAAATAGATCTTTAGAAAAATGCTAACCAAAAAACATAAATGATGAAAGTCGTAACATTTGCATCATGAGATAATGTATGAAAAATAGAAAAATATTTTTTGAAAAATACTGTTAATTTTTCAGTAAGGGAGTTGGATTGTCTATTGAAGCGAGAACTTAAAAGATGTGAAATGTAAAAATTGTTATACTGCTTTTTAGACAGCCATATTTTTCGATGATAACTACACCTTTTCTGTACTTTTGTACTAATGTAACAGAATAACGGCATGAAACATTTTCTAATTGTTTCGTCAAACAATAGCAAATCAGAGTACTGGACGCGCAAATCGTGCATTATATCACGTTACGGGGGCTACAATTAGTGCCGTCAAAATCATTGTATCAACTGTTCAGTTGCGTGTTACGTTTAATGTTCTCTTTTGTTTCTTCTTTTTATAAAGTGCAATTTAAATTTTTTAAATTATTTTCCATTATTTTTTTTTTTTAATATAATTTTGTTAATACTATAATTCTGTTATTTTATTTACCTAACCTTTTACGAATTAAAAACAACGAAGCACTTACTAATGCTTCAATTAAACATAAAAGAGATAAACCCATGAAAATCGGGAAAAATTAATATTTCGTAATGTATCATAGATTCCTGTA
Organism: Zanna intricata; assembly: GCA_010016005.3. NCBI lineage: Eukaryota > Metazoa > Arthropoda > Insecta > Hemiptera > Fulgoridae > Zanna > Zanna intricata. Next base: position 8,124 of record JAAAKQ030097333.1, read on the forward strand.
AGTAGATTGAGAAAATAACAGAGATTATCTGGGTGTTTAATTTAATGTGTTTAAAATCAGATATAGATAGAGATGAATAAATTAAACATACCAAACAAGAAAATAAAACGTAGTTGTGATAAAGTTTTAAAATGGACTTCAACTATAAGTACATAATGTTTTTTATGGTGATAATGTATCACCAGGTTTGAATAAAGTGTAATAAACCTTCAAGATCCCCTAAATTTTAAAATAAACTTATGTCTTACAAAATATTAAAAATTCTATATTTTCATTTATGCCAGATTAAAAAAAAATATGTACATAGACAGAGAGGCATTATTAACTGAAGAAAAAAGTATTTCACAATTAATCAATATTGAAAAAGACGAAAAATATTTTATTAGGATGAATTATGGGTTAATGAAAATCAATGAGCTTTAAATTTTGATGTAATATAACAATAAAATAAACCATGCGGCTATTCTTAAATTACATCATCACTGGATTAAAATCTAACTCTGATAACATCATTATTCATAGTGGAAGTTATTATTATGGTTTAGTTTAAAATGGGCTTTCAATTTTTAATGTGAAGAAAACTTCCATTGAATATCATCAAGAGTGACCGCCAGTTTTCCAAAGTTTGTTTCAAAGATTCATTCAACTAAAAGTATAGTATTTACTAAAATATCAATCATCTGCCAATGCACTCACTATATTATCCCAATAGAACTATAGTATCCAAGTAAAAAGTGTTAAATAATTTTTTTCTCAAAAGTTATATAATTTTTCGGCTTGATACCGAATATATAAAATTTTATTCAACATTTATTTAATTAGAACCGATAAAAATTTTGAGGCGTAAGCACAAATTAAAAAAAAATTGTAATTAACATAATGGAAGACAATATTTTGGCATTGTATTCAAAGGCTTACTCTGTTCTATTTTACTAATGAGATATACTGGTATGATATGTAGGAAGATTAAAGGATATATTTCGATAAACACAAAAAGTTTTAAAATGAACGAAATAAAGCGGCTACTTCAAACAGGGTTCGACAGCGCAACAGCCACAACAGAAAAAAATTGCATCCGTAAATTTATTATGGATAAATCTGAAATAATTAAATTTTTAACTTAAAATTCCATAATAAAATGTATAGTATTTCGTTTTGTACATGAAGAGTTTACTGAATAAATTTTGTAAAATCAGTCATTATCTTTCAACAGTATCAGTTATTCTTAGAAGGTAATTAATTTTATAATAAATAGCAGTTTAGTAAGTAATGTGAGAAAAAGAATTTGTGAGGTAAAATATAATAAGTGAAAATGAAGTTAACGAAGCAATTAAAACAATGTTATTAAAAATAATAATAGAAATATAAAACAAATAGCTGTTAAAAGTTTAAACTGAACCGAAGATAAAAGCATGCGTATAGCCGGCTATTGTGTTAAAGTGGAAATTAATAATTTTCAATATTTCAATATCTAGGTGAATCTCTATAAGTTCAGTCTCTTTACACGAGTGACTAGGCCAATGAGTTCCTAACTGAAATTCCAAGCCGGTGAATCTTTCAAAGCATATCCGACCATTTCATTTCCTCTCCATTGATCCTTCGAGTCAGCGACCTCTTGTTCTGATACAATATTTTAATTTACCGATTTGGTAAAACATTTATGAATAGGCATATTTGGAGACCCATACTTATAATTTTTTCTCAATAAATATAGAGGTTAAAACACTTTAAACTAACTCTCGAATGACAAAAATTGATTTCTCATCTTAGTTGATTTTTGGTAAAAATCAGTCTGTGAGGCCACGATCACTAGTTTATTCTTTCAATCCGAAAAAGTGTATTTTGTGAAAGATGAATTTTAATTGAGTTTCTAGGTAATGAAGAAAATTTGAATTTACATTAAAAATTTCACTGTTATGAGACCTGAAGTATTACCTAATGTTAGTAACAGGCCAAATGAAAAACTCTGTTCCCCCAACGGGCCACTAACGTTTTCGGCAAATACTAATTCAATATTGTAAGAAGTTGTTTTTACCGTCTTAACAAAATAAGATAATTAATTTTTACTGCCTAGAACGTAAGATTCCAAAGAGGACCTTATGGCTTCCCAGTGGCTCGTATTTCTTTTTAATGTATTAATTCCATACAGCAGATTTTTCATACATATAAAAAGTAGTATTTTGATTGCAGATTTTTGATATCTTTTTGGTTAATTAAACTTAATCATATAATTTCTTACTTAAATTTGTTTATAATTTACGCTCCGCTATGAGATTCTTTCTCGTCAGTTACTATAGGACTAATTTTTATTTATGTTTGCTCCGACTATTGCTAGAAAAAAACTATTTACATAAAAGATACAGTATAGAGAAATATACTGACTAATAATTATTTACACAAAAAAATAATTTTATTAAATTAAAAATTGTTATCAAAATATAATTTTTCTATAAACTAAAAACCTACTATATATTAAAACTATGCAAAGAAATTAAATAAATGAAGAAAATATAAAATGTATTGAGATAACAATAATTACTTCGAAGAAATAGATAAAATTTAAAGAAAAATTTCTAAATTTTTTAAATTTATAATCCATAAAAAGTTATTTTTTACAGTAGAAGACTAACCAGTACTGAGCACTAATTATGGACTCTTGGAATGTCACTAAAGCTATTCATTTTCAAACTTGGTGGAATATTCTTTTTCAACTTGTAATAAAACGGCTCTTTATTAATAAATAATAAAAAATCATATTTAATTATTAAAATGTAATATTTAATTCCTAGAAATTATTAACTCATTAAAAGTTAACGTAATACGATATTTAGTATATCAATTGATAAAGTTAGAATTTGGTGAATCCGTGTTCATAGAAAAACACGCAAAATAAAATGCATTTGAAGTCTCCCTATACTAAAAAAAAAAAAAAAAATTAACTGTACATGAGATTCCAAATGGGATCTCATGGCCAGTTAAAAAGGAATAGAAAAATTGGAGTAGCAGCCAAGTTTGTAAATATAAATTCAAATTTCTTAAGTTAAAATTATCATTTAAGTAATAATACATAAGCTACAGTTAAAAATGATTTTACTTATTTTAATCATACTGCTATCTTTTAGTTCGTCTGAAACGATGGTATTTTTTTACCTTTTTTTATTAAATTATGAATTTTCAAATACGTTTGGCCAGTCAAAACATTTTTTTTTTAACAAACCTTAAATTTGTTAAATAACCTATGGAATACATTATTAGTTCTTGAAAGAAAATAATTCTATAAACAAAATTATTTTTTTTATTATTAATTTCCAGAATTGACTGAACTTACAAATAATTCTAATTACCATTCCATCACTCATCTAACACATAGAAATTTTAATATAAAAAAATCAAAGTTTCTACGCTATAGAAAAAAATCTCTGGAAAAAATATATCGTAGAGGAACTAATATTTCTGGCGGGGCTAATAGAATTATATTCCCGGTCTGTAAACTAGAATGAGCGGTTTTTTCCCCTTCACCCCCCAATCGGACCCCTTATTGAAGCATTGCACAGCTCGATACAGAGATAAATACATACACAAAAACAGAAGCATAAATAAATTAATTAATACACAGCTAGATTTAGATGTAATAGGCCGGAAAATACAGTCAACAGATAGGTAGGTGTACACATGAAATAGAGACACGAAGACGTAAGCATAAAACCAACGAGATGAAGCACCAACAAATGAATACACCAATCCATGACATCGATTTTCAATTAACCACACTTCTCAGGAGAGGTCGTCCTGGGATTTTACAACATTTCATTCACTTCATTCCCATTCATACACGTCATCCTCATTCATCCTCTTACCTTACGTAGTTCCGGAGGCTAAACAGAAAAAGAAGAAGAAAAGAAGCAATCGATAAAAAATTAAAAAGAAAAAAAATTACTTTAAAGGTTTAAGATTTTTAAGGAAACATGTAGGAAACAAGTTCTGAATTATTCAAACAACCATCCTTGGGTACTACAAATGGGTTGACTCTATACTTAAATAATCTATAAATAGTAATAAATATATAAATAATACTTTATACAACAGACTATATACTATATACTACAAAGTATATATATATGTATATATATATAATACACATATATCTATACATATTGTAGTTCTTCGAATTTAAGACGCACCATAAATTTAGTAGATTGGATATTATTTTTTTTTTTTTTAAATAAATGACAACTGGTTGTAACAAAGATTGTACATTCATGCATATAAATACGGGATAAGGTTTCATTTTTCATTTTCTAAATATCGGTTTATAAGTTTTATATTTATGGGCCTCAAAAAATGATCTGACAGTCTACTTTTGTATCGTGATAACTCGTTCTGATTATCTGAAATAACCCAAGTGATGTGTCATTGTATTGGTCAAATGGTATTTGGTTTTCATTTTTCCACTTCTTGGCAGCCAGAACCATTTCACATTTGATCTCAAAACTCTCTTTGTAGTGGACAACGATCTTTCTTTTTTATTTTTTTTGTAAACAACTTTTTCATCAAAAATGTATCTATGTATTAAATATTGTCAAAATTTTACTTCTATTCAGGACATTAGGATTTTTTTTTTTTTTTTTTAGTTGTAATTGGTAATACTTCGTATGTATAGAAACATTGATTGTTTCTATTCATACAAAGTATTAAACCCTTTTTTTTTTAAAAGATACGAGTATATAAAAGATGAGATACTAGTATATACCTAATAGAATAAATAATTTTTGAAATATAAATTTCCTCGTGGATGATCTCTTCTCGTTTTTTATCCTACCCTTTATTGTAGGAGTCGTAAAGCAGTTTAATTTTTCTTTGTACGAGATAATTTATTTTCAGATAGTGAATAATTAAGTATTTAAAACAACAGAATATACTTATTTTTTTTTTTTTTTTTTTTAATTGGGTTTATTATTCCTTTTAACGATTTAATTTTCAAAGTGGTTGGGATTTTAAAATTTGTGAAATTTAAATTTTCATATTTATTCATTTTGTAAAGTATGTTAGTTTAACAAAATCATAAAATTATATTAAAATAATTCGACCCATTCGTTCACAAAAATGAAAATTTCTATTTAATAAAAGAAACATCCAGACGAAAAGCTCTTATGCTCATATTAAAAAACAACTCATAAAAAAATGGACAATAAAATATTTCACGTATATAAAAAATATATAATCACTGTGTAGAAATTAGAATTTTAGTTTTATGATACGCAAGTTTTATTATTATTCATCTTTTACAATTAAAAACAACCGAAATATTATAATCGAAAGATTATGGTAAACTATTTTATCGATACGTAACAATATATATTGTTTTTTCCTTTCCATAATTTAGTGATAACAATAAAATGTAATTCCGTTTAAATTAAATGAATTGAATCCTTTTGAAGACTATAATAAAGCGTGGGAAATCCCACTGTCGAATCAATCTAAAGGAAGTGTGAAGGTGATCAAGTAGATGGGAAATATACGAGGAAAGGACTTGGAAAAGGGGAGGAGGGAAAAGGGAGAAAATTGGCGCAAATAAGAGAATCATCTTTGCGTCCGGTGTTCCATTTCTCACGATCTGAAATCCTCCTTTCGTCTCATCGTAATACCCCCTTCTGCCGTTTCCCTCAAAATCGGTGAGGCAATAGAAACGAGATGAAGTCGGAGGTTCAGAGGTTCTCCGATAACCAATCATCTAAAGGCAATTTGCAATTCCTTAAACTTTTTTTTATTATTTCATTTATTTCAATGATAATAAGAATAGGAAATGACATGATTGCAATTGTATTTTTTTAAATTTAGTAAAAGCAAAAGGAATAGACAACATTTCCATTATCATTAGTTTTTGTAATATATATATATTTTAACTGTTTTTATTACTTTACAATAAGAACCAAGCAAGAAGTATATATTAATTTAAAATTACCAAAGAGTAAAGATGCGGCAAAAACTTCTTGTTCTTTTCTTTGTTACGTACGTATTTTGATTTTTTTTTTCTAACAACTCAATGTTTTTATAGGGTTCTTTAATTTAAAAAAAATTGTCCTTTAAGCATGTCTTCTCGACGTTTATTAACCTTTACTCTGCCACCTAAAATATTTACAAAATTTAAATTAAGAGAAACTTCAGATTTTTTCTTTAAACTAACGTACCAATAAATAATAAATGAAATAAATAATTTATATACAAGGGTCGTCCACAAGGTAACCTCCGTTTTGAAATAAAAAATTAAACCAGTTAAGATACAAAGATTTTATTATACACATCTTAAAACTATGACTTTTCTCTACTTTTCGACATAATCTCCAAACAAATTCAAGCACTTGTGATATCGTTTAA
>JAAAKQ030097344.1:0-14498 GCA_010016005.3 Zanna intricata
ATCTCGTGAAGCATTTTTCTTTTTTAATTAAACATTTTTAAGAAATTTGAATTTTTTTAATTCCATTTTTTTTTTTTTTAGCATCTTACCATTAGATATTAATATAGAAATTAGTTTTTTTTACTATAAATTAATATTATATTATTTTCCGACTAGGTTTCTTAAAAAAAAAAAAAAAAATTTACAATTTTGATAAAAATACAATTTTTGTGTGTTTTTATTTGTATACTAAATTTTCCACACATTTCTTACATACCCTGGTAATTTTATTTTTAATTTTAGCATTCCAAGGAAAAAAAATTTTTTTTATATATTTTAAGCATTGTTTTACGTTACTGTTTGGTGTGTTAATACAGATTCTAATGTTTTATACAGAGTAAAAACCGGTCCGTAGGATAGAAACACAAATTTTTATAAAATTTTAACGTATGTAATAAATACAAGGAACTCCCTTTTATTGTTGGAATCAGATGTTCTTAGATAAATTTAGGTAATGAAGTAAACTTTTCTAAGATATTTAGTGGTAACCCTGAAGATAATAGTATTGATTATATTTCAAGGATTGATTATATTTATTTTTTTGTTTCTTGACAAAAGATTTGTCTGTTGGATATACTTTTCGGATTATATTTCACTTAATTTCTTCACTGGAATCTATATAGACACCATAAAATATTACCACTTAATTTATCCTGTTGTTTGGAATATTTAATATTTTGAAAGATTCAACACTTTGACTTGTTTTCTTCTTTTCTTTTTTTTTAATTCTATTTATAAAAAGAGTAAAAAATACTTTGAAATTAAATTTTTATACACTACGTTATATATTTTATTACTACAATCGCCGCATAACAAGAAACTACAATAGTTTGGTGTTATCCGTTAATTTGTTTTCGACATAAATTTGTTATATTTGTGTTAAAATATTCGTTAACAACTTTTGATTATAGTTACTAACCTAAAAAACTCTATAGTTGCTGAAATTGACAGTGAGCGTATACATTATGACATTGGCATTTACAAGTAGATGCCAATATAAACCAAGAATGATGGAATAGATCCGAAAAAGTCACAATTTATTTATTCTGTTATCTACTTTGTTAATATCTGAATTTATCATTTACTGGGTTATTTTTTTATAATTTTAAAAATGTTTAACATAATATCCAATTCTTACAAGAATCTTTTTTTAAAGTAAAATATTTTTACATGTTTTTACAATTTGCTACATAAATGGATATATATTATTTGTAAATAATAAGTATATCCATGATTCCCAATTAAGAGATTTTTAGATTAAATAAAAATATTTATACATATCGTTTTATTTAATTTTCATGGTTTTTAATTTCTTTATTCCATGATTGTAATGATATTTCTTATTCCCGTATGTATTAAATTATTACATATAGAAATAAAATAGAAAACTGATTACGTAAAGGAAATTGAGATAAAATAAGCAAAAGAAAAAATACGCAGTGAAAGGAAATAACATCATATGTTTACTTTAGTTTATTTTCGTAATTTTAATGGGGAAATTTATGGTTAGTAATTTATTTTAGAACGGATGTAATATTTTGTTTTATTTTTGGTTTCTGTCTTTATGTGGATATTTTATCTTTCTTGCTAACTGACGTGTTTTTTTAATCTTATTTTCCATAATTGTTCATATATTTGGGGTTTATGTTACGTATGTAGTAAAAATTATTATTACATAGTTATATGTACGATCACTGTATTATCTCTGTTATTATTATTATTATTAAATTCATAAATAATTTAAGCGATTAGAGCATAAACGTTTGTGATTGTTTTGACATAACTAGGACGAAAAAGGCAGATAGCCCGTAAATTACATCAATTTTATTATTCCCCAAATGTTATTCTTTATTTATAATAAATATTTTACGATACCACTGCGGAAGAAAAATACCATAAAGATGTTTTTTTTTTTATGATAAATTTATTTGATACGGTTGCTGTAGGTCAATCAGGCGGGTCAATGATCCAGTGGAAGATAACTTCAACACTGTTGCCGGAATGGAATCGAACAGGAGTTCTGTATTGCGCTACTCTATACCAGATGTAAACAACAGACGTATACGTGTCTGGGAATTGGAGAAAAGCGGGGGTGACAAGGGTACGTAGCGGGGGGGGCTACAAATCGATAACGACCAACGCCCACCACGCATCCTAGTAGCGCGTTATGCGTACCCTTTTTGCTGTTCTCTTATACATTTTTTTTTTTTAGTTTCATTGTTCTATTCTTTTTTACGGTTATTGTTAAGGATTCTATTTCTAAAACAGGGAAGTTCGGTCGCCCGGAACCGTAGTTTTCAAAAGTTTCACATAAAGTAACGAAAAATATCTTTGCTAAAGTTTACCGTATAGTCTTCTGATCGATAGCAATGTAATACGATGTAGAAATTTATCTGAAAATATTAAAAGGAAAATTGTTTCGATGTCGTCTTCCGTTTTCGAATATGATCACCTTTATCGTTTTCAAGCATTGCCTTTATTAATGAATGATATGTTTGTATTAATAATTCTTATCCCTTAGTGTTAAATTTGTTATTTCACTAATTAAACGTTTAATTTTTTGTGTTCAATTTTATGTATCTCTTTTTAATAGTTTTTCAAATGTTTTCTTACCATTTAGTTATTTTTTGTTTTTATTTGTTTGATAGACCTTTAAACCTTTTCCTTTTATAATATCTTCGATCCGATTTTTATATTTTCAGATTAAAAATTTTTTTTGGTTCAATTTTTCTCACGACCATTTTTTTACCATTGGAAAATAAATTTTTTTGTACGATCTGCTGAAAAATAGAATCATAAAATGCATATAAACTCTTGAATTTAAATTTTTCTTACCAGAATTAGAATGATTTGATTCTGATAAGTAGTAATATTATTGTATAATTACATATGATTGCTCATGTAAATTATTACCCTTGTAATAATTTACTTGACACTAAAAGAGGTGTAATTTTTTATTTATTTAATATTAAGATATATTTTTTGTTTATAAGAAAATTTGATTTTTATAACCGTAACTTGATGAAATAATTAAAAATGAGTAGACCATACACACAAGCATCAAATTTAAACTCGCTCATCACTGTGACTCACTGCATTAATGTTGTAAAAAATAAATCTAAGTCATAACATCAAATTGAGGTTATGTTGTCTGTTGTTGACATTAAATTGATCGTAGCTGAAGAACGACTCAACAAATCTTCATCAAATTTTCATAAGCACAACTTCGGATAGATTACTATGGCATATCTAAATGTCAGTTAAATTGGTCTTGAAGTTTTGGAGATTTTTGAGCCCAAAACAATGTTCTACATGAATGGTTTTTTCGTAATCTTTATAGCTTGAAACATAAAGAAAATCCATTTTCACTCCGCAGTCCCCCCATGCGACTGAAAAAATACCTCTTTTAAGTTGATTGAGGTTATGTTGTGTAATGTCGAACTTAAATTGAGCGTAATTCAAGATCAACTCGACCAATCTTCATCAAATTTTCACATGCACAACTTTAGATACTCTACTACAGTATTTCTAAATTTCAATGAAATTGATTTAGAGGTTTTGGAGTTTTTGGAGCCACAAATTTTATGCATAGGCCTTTATATATACAAAGGAAATTATTTTTTAAGTTAATGGTATTTACGTACTTCTCATAACCCAAAACGTAAAGAAAATTCAATTTTACCCCGATCCCACTGTGCGACCGAAAGTATCGTACTTTTCTTCGAAAAGTCGTAAAAACGAAATTAAACAACGAAACTTAGGTTTGGTATTTTTCATGGACTAATTACGGACAGAATGTAAAAATTAAGTACAGAAGTGTAAGAATTAAGTTTTGAAGATTTATTATTTTCGTATGAAAATAAACTAACGTAAAATATATTAAGGCAGTTAAGACATGTGTTCAGTTTAAAAGGAATAACTCTATACAGCGATAAGTCGATTACAAGTTCATTTTACCGATGGTACTGTGTACATTGTTCATAACACAGGGTCATCATAAAAGAATAATGAAGTTGCAGCATGACTTAAATAAAATACATTTATAATATTTATTCCCAAATTCTCTTTTTCAAATAATCCTTACATAATTACAAATACGAGTAACTCGAATAACAAATCTCAAATAACTTCTGTTATCAATAAATTTCAATATGCGCATCCTCACCATGAAATCTAATATAATTGCTTCCTTGAAAGCAAATTTTTCATTCAAACAAAGAACACATTTCGGCTACAAAACATAAATTGATACAGTAGTAAATGGCTGTTACTAAACGTTCGGATGAAGGTTAACATTCCTACCAAAAAATTTCTCAAAATGTTCTGCCTTGATTTTTTCCCCCTTTTTTAACCTCCGGTACTACCGTTAGATACTGCTTCAGAGGATGAGATCATTGACATTTTTTTTAGTTATGAAAATGACATGCTTGACCGAGACTCCAACCGGGAACCTGTGGATGAAAGGCCGAGATGCTACCACTCGCGTCACGGAGGCCGGCTAATGCCTTGATCTTTTTTTTTATCCTCCGGGATCACCGTTAGGTATTTCTTCAGAGGATGGAAGTGAATAATTTGTAGCGCATTTGAAAATGCCATGCCTGATTAGGATTCGTACCCAGGAAAGGCTAAAGGCTGAAAGGCTAAGACGCTACCACTCGCACCACGGAGGCCGGCAATGCCTCCGCAAGTGCCAGATCTCTCTCTCTTTATCTGTTTAGCCTCTGGAATTACCGTAAGGTATTACTTCAGAGGATGATGTGTATGAATGTGAATGAAGTGTAGTCTTGTACAATCTCAGGTCGACTAATCCTGAGAAGTATGGTTAATTGAAACCCAGCCACCAAAGAACACGCCGGCCTCCCTGGCGCGAGTGGTAGCGTCTCGGCCATTCATCCCGGGGGTCCCGGGTTCGAATCCCAGTCAGGCATGGCATTTTTCACTTACGCTACAATTCATTTATCTCATCCTCTGAAGATATACTTTAACGGTGATTCCGGAGGTTAAAAAAAAAAAAAAAAAAAACCGCTATCCACGATTTAATATTCAAATCCGTGTAAAAATAACTACCTTTACTAGGATTTAAACCTAGTAACCAAGTGCTGGATCTAAGATACTGAAACCCCACCCTTCTTTTGTAATGACTGAATTTAAGAATCCTTACTTTACTTTTTGATTGTCCAGTATTACGTAGCTGATACTAGATTACGATATTATGTACACGGAATTAACCCGGTTTTTTAAGTTAAATTATCTTACTTACTTGCTCTTAAAAAGCCTTGATATTTATCTTTACTCTTTCACTGTTTAATTTTCATTAATAAAAAAAACCGGTTTAACTTTTTTTTTTGAGGTATTAATTTCAGATGATAAACATTTTTTATAAATAATCCGTGATATTTGAAACCAGATGATTTATTACGTAACAGCTGTATTCTAGTTGGACTTGTCGATTCCTGTAAGTTGTTATTATGAAGTAACTATGTCTCACTGCTTTAATTTATCTACAGCATATAAATTTAAAAGTAGAAAGGTAAAACGTTTGTGGTGGTTTACGAATGCAGGTGAGTAATTCAGCAAAGTTGTTTTATAGAATCCAGCAGTTCTATTCATATAAAATCATTATTTAAAAAAATATATGTTTATTAAATTCTGTACCATAAATTTGAAATATATTAGAAACGGTCAAAGATGCCAACGTCTGAATTAAAATGTATGTACTGAAGTGTCATGATATAGTGGGTAGCCAGAAAACAAATACTTTTTGGAAAAGTTTACTTTCGTTATTAGACAAGGCAAAAATTTGGAAAATTTGAAGTTAGGTAAAGTTACTTTAAAGCTTATTGCGTATTTCAAAACAAACGTGTGGTTTGCCTGTGATTTTTTTCTATATTTAAAGATATAGTTCCAATTAAAGAAGTACAATTATTTATAGAGTTAAACAATAAGTAATAAAAAACAGTTATTGATATAACTGAATAATTATGGTTTTCAAAATAAAAACAAGGTTCCCTTAATTTTAATTAATACAAAGATTAATGAAATCAGGTTTTCAGATACGAAATTAATTGGAATGGTTTTGATATTTAATTTTTCCTTAACTGCCATCATAACTGTGTTACAAAGAAAAGAATGGTATCAGTCAAAAATAAAAAAAGTGGAGTATGGTTTTTTTTGCATTTCTCGATTTTCCATGACTCAGGACCTGCCACAAAAAAAAATGTAGGAAGAATGTTCGTACGTACGTACGTACGTAGTGTGTATTTGAAGCTTAATAACTTTTGACTGGATAAACTCATTTTGATGAAATTTGGCACAGAGACTTGTGTATCTGGGACAGTTTGTTGGTAAACTTTTGAGGTCAATATCTTCATTGGATAGGATAGTTACTTTTGAGGACAATTTTCTCAAAATTTTGCAAACATAACCTCACTTTAAATGAGCTAAGTAAATGAGTGGACCATTTTTTTTTTTTTTATAATTGACTCAAAATACTCCCGTTCACCAAAAGTCGAAAAACCAACTTTTTATTTATTGCATATTTTTTAACAATTTTTTTATGTTTTCCTTTAGCCTTGCAGTAATGACTTCCTCCCAAAAATATAAATACATTGGGGGCAATATTGGTGGTGGGGAAGACGATAAATATTTTTAAAAAATCGATTTTTTTTCGGTCTGATTAAACTTTTAATATAAAAAGTTTAAATAATAAACTGTTAATAATATTACAGGAAAATTTTATCATAATTCATCCCCCTACCTCAAAAATAGAAATCTTAAGTAATTTTTTATTGATTGTACATTTTTCAGTGGATTTTTTTTAAGTTTCTTCCATTTAACATAATAAAGGTAGAGAAATAAAGAAAAAATGTCTTGGAAAGTGATTTTAGAAGTGTAGGTGCAGAAAAAAACTGTTTAAAAAATACCAATTTTTTTTTTAAATCTTCTTTTGGTTTATTTAAACATATGATAATTTTACAATAAAACTTCATCTAAATTACCCCCACCCCAAAAAAAAGAAAACTTTGGTAACTTTTTTATGTATCATTATTTCTCAGTTATAAATAACCAATACCAGGAAAGTTTTAAAACTTTGTTGTCAGATTTTTTCTAGTATTCAAGAATATTATTAGATTTTTTTAAATTAGACAATTTCTGATTTCTCAACATAAAAAGAAGTTAAGAGATTATCAAAGTTCCATTAAATAAATTACAATAAAAATGATGAAAGAAGAAAATTCAAAACTAATTAAAAAAGTATCGGAAATTAAAACAAAAAAAATTTTTTTTCTAATAAAAAATAACAGAATACAAGAAAATATATTTAAAAGTAAATGTATAAATAAACCTGAATAAATTAATAAATACAATTTTAGACTTGATTACTTGATAGAAAATCGTAAAGTGATTTCTTTCGATAAATATTAACGAATTTAAATAAATTATATTTAAATTAAGATACATTAACATAAATCAGAAATATCATTGCTTAGTAAATAAACATACTGAATTTATTCAAATTGTATTATTTTTCATACTTGACATAATGCTGTAAAATTGGATTAATAAACGTATTCTCAAATGTTTCAGATTTAATGCATGGTCCTAGGATCGTCTAAGCATAAATGATTAATTAATAATATTATGAAGTTTAAAAATATATAAAGTGATAGTGAAATATTTATGTAGTTCATTACTTTATCAGCAGATTTAATTTTCATTTGAATTTAGATAGTAATATTCCAGATTAGAAAAGTTAATTGCCGTTTTCCAGCGTTGATCTGATAGTTTTTAATAAGTCCTTTAAAGCTTGTGCTAGATAGTGTATTATATATTTGAATTATCTGTAATGAAAAATTTTAATTTATTTTATCAAAATCAATACTCATATTAAACATCAATTTAAAATCTATGATTGGATTTCTTGTCTGCTCTTACGTTTTACAAATTTCCACCATGTGAAAATAGTTCTCCTTAATAGTCAGTTCTAAAAATAAAACAATATCTATTTTTTAAGTATTCAATGATTGTTTCTTTTTAGGGTATTAAATCTAAGAATTTATTAATTTATTCAGCTAAAACCAAACTATAGAGACATTAAGCGAATAAGTGCAGATGAAGAACATGCGTAAAAGATAATTAAAAACCTTATTCTTTTAATAAAAATTAACAACAATTTAAATTATTCACTCGTTAAATAACGTTTTAATAACATTTTTTAGAACTGGAGAAAGCATTAAATGATGGACATGTAATAAATAACTTCATGATTACACCACGTATTTTGTCTCGATCTTTCTGATTGGCGTAAATCCTCATTCTTTTCACAAATCAATGCCTTTCATTAATGATAGAAGTTAAGAGGAGGGGGGATATGCTACCACATGAAACCTTATTAATTCGAGTCATACGATAATATTTGTCATTCTTTTATCACTTGTTTTATCACATGTGCTCTGATTCATTAATATTTCATAAAGTATACAAAGTGCATTAAATGTTCGGACTACCGGAGATTAGTTTATCTGAAGGTAGAATAAGTTTCTCTTAGTTACTGTACTGAGCTAGGGCATGCGCCTGGTTGCTTCTACTTATTTATAGTTGAGAATTAATGATACGTAAAAAAGTTACCTGAAAGTTAATTAACGCCGCTACAACATTTTTACCATATTGAGGGATTAGCGATATTAAAAATCGAGGAAGCTGGTTGAAGGACAGTTTAATCGTATCAATTCGGTCGTGGATTAAATACGAGTATAAATTATTTGAAATTATGTAAGGTGTTTTTTTTTCTTTTTCTCTTCTTACAACTTTATTTTGATTCCATAGAATGTTTCTAATGATCCTAATGCACTTCTTACCATTAGTTACATCTTAGTTTTATGATACATATTAATTTTTAAAAAATGTAGAATACTGAGGAGTTTCAATAATTTGGTAAAAATTGTTTACAGGTGTTGAAAACATTTTCAGAAATTTAGTATACTTCTAATTAAATCTTTATTAAAGATTTATTAAATCTTTAATGAAGGTTTATCACAGTATATTGAACCGATTTAGAAAAGTTTCAAAGAAACTGAAAAATATAGTAGCGACAAAATATAATTGAAATACATTTGCATTTAGTTTTTCAGATCATATTTCAAAATTATATATATGAAAGAGTTTCCCTTCTTTAATCACTATGTTTAGCCTTTAATTTGGATTCCAAGAAATACAGTTTTGCTTAATTTTACCGAAGGCGCAGAAATCAGGGTGAAATCTTTCGTCAGCCGACACTTAATAACGAAACGTTTCCGAATCTATTTTTATATGAATTTTTTCTTTTATTTTCTCTCACATCCCCTGAAAGTGTGTTACATTCTTCGTGAATCACTCTTTATTTAGATTTATTTTGCAAAACTATATGGATTGCTTTATTTTTTCCTGATTTAATATTACACAGATTAATTTTATAATCTGAAATATGTTATTTCAGAAAATTTAATAGACTTTCTATGAAATAATTTTGTTTATTAATTATTTCTTTAATATTTACACTATCATACATACATATTGTTGCAATACTGTGATTGCTAATAACTTAATGATATTAGTTGCTCGTAAGACTGAAGCTGGTTGAAATACCTGTTACTGATCCCTTAGTTACTTCAGAATATAATTATGTTTTGCTTAAAGCGTAGTATATAAAGTAAATTTTTGTGAACGCGAATTCCTCCATATGCATGTAAACGTGATCATTTATGTTTATTTGATTATATATAAACACAAGAAATTGAGTCAACTAGTTCTGGTTTACCTTGAGAAGTTGTTCGAACCTTCCGTTACAATTCCTTCCCTACCGGTACGTTCTCCTTCCCTCTCTTTTTTCAATGTCCTTGCAATGTTACAGGCAGATTCACAAAATTTCTAAGAAATATTATTAAATCATATTTTCTAGAACATATTATGATGATTATGGTTTATTATATATATTTAGAATTGTTCGCAGCTTTTTTTAAGATAACTTAAAAAAAAAAAAAAAACAGTTTTGTGTTTGTACACAATACAGTCAAGTTTGGTAGTCATATTTAAACTGGGTTGTTTTATCATATGGATTTTTACAATTTTTCTTTTTTACGTACAATTAATTCTTGGACATTATGTTATTACACTTATGAAATTGTAAATTTATTTCGGCTTATGTAAGAAGGTAAGCAATTTGTATTAGTACATGTTTAATCTAATCTGTAGAAAATCAGTAATCATTAGTGCCGTGCTCTCATACTAGTTAAAAATACCAATATTTTCTAAGGAAACATAATAATAATGTAAATTATCCCTACTACTACTACTAAGGGCAGAACGATGAGTATATTGTTCTGCCCTTTTCCACATCTTCACTGCTTTTCTCTTGATCACGTCTATTCTATTATCGGTTTGTGGGCCAGGCACAAAACTGTTAATAGAATATTATCGGTTTTGTGCCTGGATGTTGAAGAGCCATTGCAACTTTAATATTTTGTTTTAAAGCGGAATTAAGTCTTCCCGGTTCCTAATTACCTCCTACTAGAAACCGAGAAGGATGGGAGATCCTGTAAAAATAGTTACCTGCACATTTTTGATATATCTGTAATTTTGAGGGAAGGCCGGCTCTGTCTATCTATTTTATATGTGGTAGATGTACCTAAAACTCAGCTCTCGTTGAGATACTTAATCCGATTGTTTTCACCAGGTAACTCATTCTCATAATAATACAATAACGTTAAAAAAAAATTACTGTTGCAATCTCTCTCTCTCTCTCTTTCTCTCTGTGTGTGTGTGTGTGTGTGTGCGCGCGCTCGCGCGTGCGTGTTATTGCTTATAATCGCATTTCCGTCTTTTAAAATTTCATATAAATGAATCGGTTAATTCAGCCTCTTTCATATTTACTAATATCGCTCATTTTGACGGAATTTAACAAAATTGAGCTCTTCAATGAAAATTGGAAATATGACTGTGAAATTTAAAATAAAGTACCAAATGGAATTGTCGATTGCAAATGATGTTGAAAGGTTTTTCTATTACTAAAAATCATTTTCTGTTATAACAATGTTGTAACCACTAGATGTCACCGAATGATGACTCTTGATGAGGTATTTTCGCTCTGTTCCTGTGTTTTTTTCCAAACGGTAAATATTACAACAAAGTTTTTATCCATCATGTAGTTTATATATATATATATGAAGACCACCCATTAATCAGCGACTCAGTGAGTATGGTTTACTGTCGGTGCTTGTTCCAGCAGCTATAGTAGCCACCACTTTTTCGATTTGTATAGAATTATTTTTGTCTTTACAAAAATAAAAGAAAAATAATGAAATTTGTTGCTCTTTAGCAGCAAAGTTAATTTATACATAGTTAAATTGATTTGATGGTTTTTTTTTTCTTCCTTGTACGAAGTAAAGGAAGTATTATGATCAACTTCGGTTTTCTGATTTCAACGGAAATGTCTGTTTTGACCATTTTGGAACCCATTTTAATTAGTTTCGGCGAGACGTCTATACACGTACGTATTTAAATACTTATGTATGTACGTACGTACGTATGTATCTCGCTTAAACTCAAAAACTATTAGCCGTAGAATGTTGATATTTTGGATTTACGTCTGTTGTAACATCTAGTTGTGCATCAATATGTCCAAAAAGCCCAAAATCCGAAGAAAAAATTTGATTTTTGATTTTTTTTCTTAACTGCAGTAAAAAGTTCTCATTGAGAGCTTTTCAACGATTTATCATAGGGGGTACTTATTTTCATTGGTTCCAGAGTTATAGCCAAATGAAACTTTTATCAATGAACTATTTGGATCTTACAAGAGGAATACACATTGGTCGAATGAAACTTCAGCTCTTTTTTTTTTTAGCTTTTTTTTTCAATTTAAATATATTGATTTATTAATAATTATTAACCTCTGATTGTAAAAAAAATTACTAATTCAATAATAACAATAAAAATAAAACAAATTAAAAATGTCAGAAGTTATTAATGAAATAAAATTTTATGTACTTTTCATTTAAAAAAAAAAAAAAAATATGTATGTGTAATTTAATATATGTACAAGTCATGTGTTATCTTAATGAGATTTTTTAACCGACTTCGATATAATTGATTTTCAGAATAAGATCTTTAATTATATTTCTTGTACCCCATAATTTTATTTTTTTGGTTTAGTTGGGGGAAATGTTTATCTTTTGTTATGATTTAAGTGTAACAAATTTTTTATTTTTTATAATGGCTAACGTAAGTATATTTTAATCAATCGATGTATCTCCTTATTTAACTTGTTCTTTGTATTCATTCCTTAGACTTTCTGATTACCTGTTAGCCCAATAACAAGCCATTTCAACTGAATTGTCTGTCATAAGCTATAATTACTCAGTTCAATATTTACTTGGACACATTATATTTCGGAAAATATCGTAATACGAGTAACTTCGATTTTGATTCAGGCCCTATTTTATTACGTTGACATTTCATTAGGGCCATACATGCTTTTATGTGCGTTGTTCTTCACATACTCAAGATCGAACCCTGCTGAAAGGATGCTGTGACAAGGGGGTAATATCTGGTGGCCCTTCAGAGGCGTCAGACGATGTACTCGTAATTGTATTATTACCTTAGTGATAGTATAAAACCGAAGTTTAGGCCGAGTAATTATTGTTAGCTACAATAAAATATATATATATATATATATATATAAAAAATTCAAATTATACGAAAAAAAAAAAAAAAAAAAAATGGAAATTATATAATTCTGTATAATAATAACAATTAAATTGAATTTAACATTAATCTAAATAAAATTTTCATGAGAATAGTTTTGTAAAAATAATCTTAGAAAATAATTTATTGCATCATTTAAATAAATACAATAAATTAAGAATTTAATTTAAATTAACATTTAGTCATATTAAATATAATTTAATTTAAAATTAAAAATTACCATTTAATTATTTGTATAAATGAACGGACCTAAATTATATTAATATAATTGTCTTTAGGCGTCTACTTCAACTGATTTAGATTTGATTCTCGGCCGAGATCTAGAATTTTATTTTTTTTTATTATTTCTAATTAAACGCTTGCTTTTTGTTAAAAGTAAACAGAAATAACTTAAAATTAAAAAAAAAAAAAAAAAAAAAAATGGAAATGTTTCACTTAAAATTCAAATTTAGTTGATGTCTATTTAGATGCATGGTCTTGTTAATGATAGCTTTGATTCTTTGTTAAATTGGGGTAATCCTCTTTCTAATTATGTTCATTCTATTCTAGTTTCTTCGATTACTGATTTGTTTAATGAAATTCTTATACCTGTCTTTGTATTTCCGTTTTTTTTAATTATGTCGCAGAGGAAATCTGGTTTTTTTTTTTTTTTTTTTTTTTTTTTTTTTTTTTTTTTTTTTTTTAAGTCATTTGACTGGTTACATGTTACTATTACTATTTACTTTCTTATACAATATTTGTAGCTAAAAACTATTTAAATTAGATTATTTATTAAATTTAACTATGCTGTAATGTAGTATGTAATATTGTTAAGTATTGTCCAGAAAACTGAAAATCTTTGAATGCAATTATATTTTACATATTTTATTGTTATATTAATGTAAATGAATAAATGTTACCTGATTGATTTTGTTTTGGTAATGTAGAAGGATTATTATTTATTTATTTATTGTTGTTAATTAATTTGCATCCAGAACTTGTACATTAACAAAAATAAAAGATCTTTGTAATTGTATTTTTATTATTTCTCTTATAATTAAATAGAAATGTTTTCAGTTATATAGAAAAAGAGGTTATGTTGTTGTTACTTTCACTCGGCTTGATTAAAACTGTTATTCTGTTCTAAGGTTGTATTTTTCACTTGAAGTAGTTGACCTTGAACGTTTTGAACGTCATTATTCCATGATTTATGGTTAGTATCAATACATGTAGATAAAATTATCAGTTTGGGTTTGTTTTCTTATATTATTTGTTTATTTTATTTAATGTTTCACCTAATTTACAAATTTATAAAAGAAAAAGTATATATTTTGGTCATGTAAAAACTACTCCTTCCATTTTTATAAGAATTCTTATATTTTAGTACTAAAAATTTTAAAAAAAATGTGATTCTTCTTAAATATTTTTATTTGTGTCTATTTTTTTTTTTTTTCTTAGTTCTGTTGGGCTTGAGACCAGTTTTATTTTATTTTAAACCGCCAATTTTATTTTAAAACATGAATTTTTTTAATCAATCAACTGGTTTACATGAACAATTTTTAAAAAAATTCTTTATCGTTTTTATGTTCTGGACCAAAAATAGCCCTCCTAAACAAAAATAAAAATAATGTGAAATCATTTTTACAGTATAATATTTTTGAGTTCATTGTGTAATTTTTATAATAAAATCTTTACTGTGTCCAGTTTTGTCATTATCTTCAAGAATTCTTTTGAACTGTGCA
>JAAAKQ030097355.1:0-14497 GCA_010016005.3 Zanna intricata
CCAGGCAGCTTTCGGTCCCATACGCCATTTTTCGCTCCATTCCGCATGAATGATTAATTTGGCCTCCTTCTGGTCAATACCATTGACCAGACAAAGGTCTGATGATTTGTGTTATCACGTTTAGAGTGTCTAAACGATGACCTCCGGTAAAGCCCATCATGGCTAGGAACGGAAGGAGCTAGTGTGGGGACCGGAATTGTCTCATGACGGATATCTTACTCTGCGGGAGTCAGGTTTTGATGAAGGTGGGTTTATTTTCTACAAAATATAGAATCATCAAACTCAATTAATTATCTGGTAAAATGTTAAAACGTTTTTAAATCAGATGATTAATAAATTTAATTCCATTAATATAATTAGAAATTGTTTTGTAGATGTATTTATTTTGTAAATACAATCCATGAAATTTAAAAAAAAAACTTATTATTTTTTTTAGGTGATTGGTGGATATAATAGATTGATATGGTTAATGATGCAGTTCTTTTCGATCATGACATTTTTAAATCATTTTTATAAAAGCTTTTTAGCCTAAAAAAAAAAATCTGATGTAGACATCACATGACTTCCTTGTATACATAATTATTTACATGAACACATTTTTTTAAAATGAAAAGTTCATAAAATTTTGTTTCATTAATAACTTCAGATATTTTTTCTACTTTTTTTTATTGTTATTATTGAATTATTATTTGTCGTATAAATATTTTTACAATCGAAAGTTAATAATCGTTAATAAATCAATATATTTAAATTAAAAGAAAAAAGTTTAAAAAAAAAGGAAAGGAAATTCGAACTGATATGTACCCTTGTAACATCCCAATGTAGCATTAATTAAAATTTTATTTGGGTATAACTCTGGAGCCAATGAAAATAAGTACCACTTATGATATATAGTTGAAAAGATGTCAATGAAGACTTATTACTGCAGTTAAGAAAAAGTTCAAAATTGAATTTTTTTTTTGGAATTTGGGCTTTATTGGACACTTTTGGTTTTATCAATTGCAATCAAAAGGGGAGGTGCAAAGCTAGAAATAGTCCTAAATTCAGTCAAAATTTCATCATCCTTCGACTAATCGTTTTTCAGTTATGCGAGATACATACGTACCTGTAGACGTCACCCCGAAACTACTCAAAATTGGTATTTACGTTGAAACTTGAAAACCGAACTTTTTCGGGATTGCAATACGTCCCTGTCGAAGTACTAGGAACTAAAAACAGTAACTGTACAGTTACAGAATATCATTACAATCGTTATGTTATTATTTAAGGAAAATATTTTATTGAACATTTTTTCTTACTTTATTTTTTGATTTAATTATAAAATAAATATTTTCTTTTAATATGTACGTAATAATATTTAATACAATCCACTTCCGAAATACTATTTTCCTGGTAAAAAATGAATTTTTCCTTTATTATTTGCCTGATTGAGTCAAGGGAAACCGTGGTAAAACCTTGATTAACATCACAAATTACACAATGATAAAATTAAAAATAGATGCGATTAAAAGTCCTTATTAGTTGTTTAAAATATAAACACGTGAATTTATATTTAAGTAATAACATTTTGATACTAAATATATAACTTGAAAATAAAGTAGAATTCGGAAGGAGTTCAACGAAATGTAGAAAATTCCGTTTTTGTTAATCGTTTAATTAGTATTATTTACAAATTATTTGTCAATGTAATTATTTTTTCTATAATAAAAAATTATTTATTTATTCCATTTCAGTTAAATTAGTTAAACATTTTTAGATAGTCTAGTAATTAATTAACAATTACCTAATAGTTTGGTTTAAATTTTTTTACGTAGGGGTTTAAACACAGTTTGACTGAATTTTAGCAAAGAGTTAAATGAGCTTTGAATTTATTATTCTGACAAAAAGGATAGCGTGTATTACCAGTTGCTTCAATCTTTTTTTTTATCGAGAAATGAATTGCTTAAACCGTTTACAGCACATAGCTGGTTTATAAGATTTATTTTTGAGTTGAATTCGATAAATGGAATAAATGTACTTTGTTAAACTGTATCAGTTTATTTCCTAACGTAAATAAGTATTTATTGGCTTAAGTAAAAGCCTTCATTTTTTACTCGATTACACTAGAAAGAAGGTAATGTTATATAGGTTTGGTGACGTTTTTTATCCTACTATAAAGCAATAATTTTTCTGAATAGTACTTTTTTTACTGGATAATTAGCTTTGTGATACAAAGGATATCAGTTTATATAGGTTTAAATTATTCCTTTTGCTCGTATTTTAAAGAAGGATAATTTTTAGACCAAGTATCTTGCTTATTCATAAAACTATAAAACTGAATATAAAGTTTAACGTGTTTAAAAATAATATTAAATAACAAATATATAACGATAAAATATAATATAATATAAAAATAAAATATAAATAAAAGAGTAAAATAAATAAAATATAATAAAATAAATAATAAATGTATAAACTTTAGTGTTGATAAAAATAATACAAAATACGAGTAATAGGCTAAATAGAAAAAAACTTACAAAAACATTTTTTCTATACTTGGATAGAAAGGGGCATTGCGGTTCATTAATTTACTATTTATCTTTTGCTGTTTTTACGCCCTGTGTAGCCTAAATACCTTTGTAAATACGTTTTAATTTTTAAATTGAAACATTCATTAATTTATCTTGTTTACAAAAGACTTAAATGTTTAAAATATTGATAAATTTTTCGTTTGTGAACTATGTTTAGCTACAATGTTTTATTGTTTTACTGATAAATATGTTAAATTACGTTTAATTATCATCATAATATGTATATATATCAAGCACAATATAACAATTATATTAAATACTGAACTTCATTTTGCTCCATAAAATACTTTTAAATAAATTCAGTGAAATAGTTGCATTTAAAAGAAACAATAACCAAATTTCCAACGCAAACAAAATAACATATAAACCAACATAAACTATATAGCACATACGAAATTAATTACAAATGATGAATGTTTATCGATGGAATAACAAAACCGATTAATATTAGATTTAAATAACGTATACTAACAATAGAAAAACTCACAGTCCCAGTAAAAATTCAAATATAGCAACAAATTTATGTTCTATAACAAATATTTAACGTCAGAAATAAAAAAAAAAACAAAATAAATAAAACAGTAATAAAAAAAAAAAATACACGCATCTACAAAAATCATTTCGTATTAAAAGTAGTAACAATAATAATAAGTCTTTGTAGAAATAAAAACAAATTCAAATTAGAAAAATTATATTTGAAACGTATCCAATTATATATGAACGTATCCAGAAAATTCAATAAACTTTCAGTAAAATCCATACACACGCGCGCGCGCGCACACACACACACACACACAATGGATGCCAAATCTAAGAGGTAACACAATTAGTTATGTAGGAGCCCATAATGTAAGGTTGTCAAACAATATTACAGTGCGCGAAAATTGTGTTTAGTAGATACACCCACATACACTCTCTCGTCTCTTTGTGTGTGTGTGTGTGTGTTTGCGCGCGCGCGCGTATACAACAGGTGTGTGTATTTTATTAAATTATAACTTTTTATTTATTTATTAAACAAAATAGTAGAATTGAACTTCAGTGACAGAAATGTCATTTATAATTATTTAATATGTTTATTATTGTTAATTATCATTTTTAAAATAATTAATTCAACAGAATTCAGCAAAGAAAGGCAAGCTGTAGCACAAAAAGGAATAAGGAAAAATGTAAATTGTTTGGTATTTTCCATGTGACAGATGAAGAAAAAATTACAAGAGGTATTAAAGCTAGGAACAAAAAAAATATTCTTTTTTTATTTAGTGATCGTTATTTTAGTATGAAGATTTAAGTATTAAGTATTTTTTTTTTTACATATAAACATCCCCACGGCAACCGGACCAGTCACTACTCAGGCATTACTCAGTCGCCGCGGGGTATCATGGAAGCAGTCTGCCCACCCTTCTTAGCCTCCATCTGAGGCGTCCCATAGGGGTCCTCCCAGCTTCTTCGGAACGCACTGACCTCCGCTTCTGGAATGCCGATGCGTCCCTCCACTGGGGGGCTACCCTTCCCGTCTCTAATCTACAAGTTTCAGGGGAAGCTTTTCACACCCCCGTTCACATACCTCGAGGGTCCCTCGTGTCATCATCGGGGAGTTCCAACCTACCCAGTCTTCAGTGTGGACGGACCAGAGCACCCTAGACAGAAGGGCTACCTCCCTGGCCCTAAACGTCGCCACGTTTCGACCCACACACAAATTACACGAGCACAAAATATTCCTATCCACGATGCAAGGTCTGCAGCCACTACCCTCATGTTTGGTTCGGAGATGAGGAGGAGGTCGTTATCGCCGACCGCTGAAGCCTCCAACGCCAAGTCACGAGCAGTCGGGCTCCTGTTAGTGTTCAGCTGTAAAGATTTCATTTCCGATTATGTTTACAGGTCCAACAGCCCGTGCGGTGTCCGGACTCACCACTGGAGATAAATTTGGCCGCCTCTATACACTCCGCCCGTCTGTGCCCCAGCCCGCCACAGTTGAAGCAATTTTTGCTACGATCTGGGCCTTTGCACTGTGTTGCGGTATGTCCTGTCTCCCAGCAGCGGTAACACGAAGTATCTGACTGCCGGAGTTCTATCCGAGGACTGCTAATCAATGAGCAGCCTCTTTGCTGATGTCAGCCTGTGTGCCTCTCTGGCAGGTAGGATCACAGTCGCGTTCTGGGTACTCCCATACGCTGGTCGTATGGAAGTAATCTTAGCCATTTTCCACTCTCAGTACCTTATCCACTTGTCGTACATCATCTTTTGTGGCCTACACGTCAAGATCTTTAACATGCCTTGGTGAGAGACCCCTATCCGACACCGTCACCTCCAGTACTTTGTCCTTCAACTTTTCCTTTAGGCTTACAGCAGTCTTTTAGGCGTACTTCCATCTCTACACCTCCACCCTTTCAAACAAAAAGGATGTCCTGTGTCATATCTTCTCCCACCGACATCTTAATTTGACGCGGAAGCTCCGCATAGGACACACCCTATCTCTTCACCAACACCGTTGTGCTTTTAACCTTTTCTTCATTGGCGTTCATGTCCTTTCTTTTGTCGTCCCCTGAGAGAAACAGAGGGATCTTCCGTGCTGGAGATCTCGCCCACTGTCCCAGTGTTTTCTTGACAACGTCACCCAGCTTTCCTCGGGTTGTTGCCACAACTAGTTGCCTCTCCCCTATCCTGGCGATTTTTCGCAGTCCGCTGAGGACGTGATCTACTACTTCTTCGCCTTCTCCTTTTTCTGTCAAGACATATGTGTCTCCAGCGTCACTCAAGTTGGAGTCTACTCCTTCGTCTAAAATGGCCCATACTTTCCTGACTACCGTGCCCGGCGCGAGGGAACCCTCATTCAATTTTCTCCTATCTCCTGGAGCCTCTTGACACACGCAAATGGACTTCTCCTATCTCCATCCAGATCTACTATGTAGATCTTTGCCCTTATATCTTCTTCCTTGGGCAATCCGCTCTCTTCCTTCACCTGCTCAAAGGCTTGCTTCGGCCACCGATTATGTAGTACCTCCTTCAAAGCCTTAATTTCCCCGGGGTTGAGTACCTCTCTCAACACAGTCAATTCCGCCCTAACCGTCTGCGTGTACTTATCCTCTGTTCCAGTTTCCACTGGTTTCCACTGTTCAAGTTTCACAGTCAGTTCCTCGACAAGCTCCGCTACATCTTAACCTGGTTAAAGATGCGCTGGGCGGATTCCTTAATGACACTTCTAGTTGTTGGGTGTGCCCGACAGAGTTCCACAATTGTTGTGACCTCATCCAGTAATTGGTTTCACTCTGGGCTTCTACTGTCACCTCCGGAGTCACTTAGATACTCCTTCCTTCTTTTCTTCGTTCTTTCCTTGCCACTTCCCTCACGTCTGATAAGATCTTCTCGGTCACACCCGACAGGCTAGTCGAAGTAGAGGGTCTTGGTGACATAAACGTCTTCTTGCTACGTCTGAAGGCAGCCTCTTCTTCCTCCTACATTTTAATTACTTCCTCCTGGCTTGCCGACATAACTAATACACTGTATTCCTTAAATATAAGTCCTTTATGTATTATTTGGAAAACCCGCTCCTTGGTTTAATAGCCAAAGAGGTCAGAATAATTTAATAAAAAAATATTCAAAACTAATCTGTTCAATATTCAAAATTGTCTGTTTGGCACTAAGGTTTGCCGCCGAGCGAGAACACGCGCCAAATGTAGCGGAAGTGCCTCGCTTGGTTAAGCACGTGTTTTTCCACTAACTTTAAATCTAATACTACACTTAAAATTGCGATGAAAACTGTAGAAAACTTAATCTGCAATTTGCTGATAATATATTATTTAATAATCTATTGATACTTACTCGCTAGATAGTTATTTTAACCTCTCTTTCATTTTTTCGAAAAATCACGTAAAAACCTTTAAAAAGAATAACTCAACACAGAGCGTCAGCTGATTTTCTTCCTGGCAGTTTTTATTAAAAAATAATAATCTGCTGTTATCAAACATAGATTCAGGAATAAGAAAGGGTTATTTTAAAATAAAAGTGCAGTGTAGGTGTTTATGACAGCGAAACTTGGAAATAGAGTAAAATGAATAATGAAGAATAGAAACCTTTGAAATGTGGTATTACAGAAAGGTAAGAAATTAGGTAAGTTCATCAAGAAGTTTGTTAGAACTTCGTCGGTAAGCGTCCGCAGAATTGAACGACAGCGAAGTCAACGAACTATGTTTACAGTTCTAAATATGACCTAATCTAAAAGTGTAATGAAAATGAGGGGAAAAAATTGAAAAATAAGCATGAAAACTTTATATTCCAGTTGAATTAAATTTTTAATAAAGAATACTTTTAAAAAATACCTCGAATTTTGTTTGACAATGTTTTTTTCTTCCATTTTATGAACAGCGGGACTCAAAAGTCACTTTTCCTCAAAAAATTGGGTTTACGAATCGCGGCGCTAGGTAGCAGTACTTAATGGCGTCTTTGAGTTTACGAATGAACTCTTACAAGAACTTGATAATGTTTTTGAAATAAAAAAATTTAAAAGAAAACGTACTACAGTTTGTTTTAACAGCAGTAAATTCTCTTATGTAACTGAAATTATTGAAGATGAAACAATTATTATAACTTCTATAACTTCATTAAAAAAAATAAAATAAAAGTATTAGTTTTCAAGAAATTACAGCTGCTAATAAAACATAACCAACACAAACAGTAGGAAGATGTTGCAAATGTGGCAACAAAGATTTGTTATATAAAACAGAAATAAATTCGATCGGTAAAATTTTTATTCTAAACTAGAACTATTTTAACTAATCGATGGAAAATAAACAACAGTTTATTTAACAATAATATAAAAGGTGTGTCCAAGAGTACGATAAAAATCGAGGGTTATATTTAAAAAGTAATGAGTGCAATATTACATCACAGATCTTGTATTTGTGAAGGTCATTATACTAGTTTCATTAAAAAAGAATAAATATGGTATGAAGTGATTGATATGACTATCAAGAGAAAAAAAAATTGACTGAGAAATTCAAAAATTGTATATATATTTGTTTATTCTTGAAAGGCAATAAATTTTAATAATAAATCCATATGCAGTGATATCCAAAAAAAAATTACAATGAAATTTAATTTTATTTCTTTGTAATTTTTTTTTATATAGTATTCTGTTTTTGTAACCCCTCTCATCTTGAGAACCGACCTAAACAGTAAATTTTGATTTATTGAATATAATTTAAGCAACGAATCTTTTGGTTAAAAGGGTTTAGATAATGCACGTAATACCACAATTACAAAGTGCTCGCTTGTTTTTCTCTTAATATGCAAGTTAGAATTATCATAATTTTTGCCGTTATTTCAGTTGATCATGTAGCTTATGCACCTCACCTGATCATTCAGCACATTAACGTGGGCGAATGATTCGTATGTAACCCGATATCGACTTCCCCACAATTATTTTAACAATACTATTACGGTCGCCAATTATAGTGAGAAGATGATTCGCAAATAACCGACACGATATCAAACTTCTTCACAATAATTTATTTAACACAACAACAAACAAACATACAAACATTTACAACACTTAAAAAAATCTATATAAACAGTTTATCCTTTCCCGCAATGTTACCACTAGCAACACGAATGAACCAACCCACGAGTCCCTCGACTCTCTTATATACCGTTAGCCGACGTCTAGAAATAAGTAGAAAATTCTATTTGTTTCTATTGCAAATATCTTCATTATTGATAAATACAATCAACTCTAAACAATATGAATAATTACTTTAATCACAGAAATAAACTTTATCAACACCAATTTCCAAATAAAAATTCATTCTTTAATAAAAATAATAACTCAAAACAAAACTACAACTTTACTGTTTCTAGTAGGAATCTCGTACTTTCTAGAAGGTTCGAAATGTGATTACATACGCAAAGACTGAGTTGCTATTAACATACAAATGAGATAATATTAAGAAAATATTATTATTAATTATAGAAATGAAATATTATTAACAAGATACCATTATTAATTATTACTAACATAACAATTTAACAATGTTTATCATTTTAATTAGTTATAAATTTATTTTGAGGACTTCAGTATATTTGGGGAGTTATAATAATTTTTATAAAAACCTTTTACTACAACAACATCTGTTTAATGTGATTTATTTTATAAAATATGTATTGATGATAATGAAATATTTATTTATGTATGGAACTTCCTGCAAAATATTTTAAACTATGAATTAACAGGAAATTTAATTGCTCATGTACCATTTTTCGAAAGATATCGTACTTTTCTCGCTAATAAATAGCGTAATCGTTGTCAACAAATAGTTTTGGAGTACAGATATTTTTACTGTCTATAGTAAATTGTTTCACATCAGGATCAACTATTTTATTACATCAATTAGCTGCATAGAATGGAATTCAAATTTTCAAAATTTACAGTCATAACAGAACCTTCTAGAATATTTTATAAATTCGATATCAGGAACTCACACATAAACTATTTATATTTTAAATCATGATTATTTTTTTTAATATGTTGAATGTTCATTACATATTAATCAGTTGGTATAATATTTATATAGGTCCTTTTTTTTACCTTTCGATGTTCTTTATTAAGTGAACTTAATAAATCGGGTTATTATTAAGCTTAATAATAGCGAAAGCACTTAAGGAGATTAGCGAAAACTAAACTTTACTGTAGTAAAGAGAAAAATAATTAATCAACGGCTAATTTTTTTCCAAATTCATAAAGTACTGAAAAACGCCCACAATTTTTTTCAAACCATTCTTGAGAACTTTACGGTCTGTTAAACAACAAAATAAGTTGCATAACTACAAATTGTTAAAGATATATTTTATGTGAAAGAATAACAGAAAAGGGCCTGTTAGGATACAAAATGAATTGTGGGAAAGGTTTGTGAGAATCTTATAAACAGAAGAATAATGTCGATAAACCATGCGAGTGTGTGGTATTAATCGACTATACTTACAAAGTGAATTTATTTCTAGAAATGTAGAAGGATAGTTTGTAATAGTTGACAAAGATTAGAATATATGAAATTGGTAATTGATGATTTATTATGCATAATTAGACTAAGAGATTGGCAGGCAGGGAATAGAAAAAATGGAGAATTACATGACAGTGATCAAGTATAGCTGCCGCAATAAATGTTGAAGCTTGGATGCTGATGGCTAGTACGTGTCTATTATTATCCAGTCTGAAAACATTCAGTTCAGTTTTCAGAAGCAAATTGCTATCATGTAAATACAATTTATTGTTTTATGTTAATGGTTGGTGTTATGGATTGCTTTTAAATATTTTCTAATTCTGCTCTTTATATTCGTACTTTATAAATGATTAAATATTTTGACATAAAAGAATTGTTATAGTATATTATTAAAGTTTATAAAAATATTGGCCTATTCACAACAAGTTTAGTGTCAACAGACAAACGATAAATGATAGATTATCTAAAATTGTAATTCTCTGACGTATATAAACATAGTTTAAGAGTATAATCTGTCGTGGTTTTGTTTATAGTAAAAATAAACTCGGGAAATGAGACATCTTTCTTAGATTCGCATCAAGAAACAATATAACTATATTGTTTGCTAATTTTTTACAATTAAATTTGTCATTACCTATATACGTTTTATATATATAATTAAATCAAATTAAATTTAAGAATTAATGTTAAATTTTGTATCATTGAGGCGATTAAAATTTCAAAAAAATGTGTTCTGCGATCTAAAACTAACATCACAATACATCTTACAAAGGCCCATTCCCTGTTTGGTAAGGAAGCAAATGTTATGCTAAAAGGATAGTTGAATAATTCGGATTACGACGTCACTGTCGTGGCACCAAGATTGGTTTCGCCACCTGTACTAAAAATTAAAAAACATTTATTATAATTATTATTGCCTTAATTATTATAATCATTTACTATTATTATTATTATTGCACATAACCCTGAACGCTTTCGGGTGAGGGCCTTTTTGTTATTTAGTATTATTTAAATTTAAATACTACTTTTAATTCTTTTAAGAGTTCCGCCAGCAGAAAATGGTTGGAATTAGTATCTTGTTTTTTAGAATATACATATTTTTTAAATACATGACTTAATATATATATGAATATATATATGCTTGTTTTATTTAATATGTTGAATGTTCGTTCGTTATATTTTTATTATCGATCGGTATAATTTTTGTATTGTCATCTTTTTTTGTCGCTGTGTTTTATTATTGCGTGATTAAAGTTATACACTCCGTGTAAATTGTTACATCAGTGTCTCTGCTTTTTAATATCCTTCGCTTTCTTATCTTCTATTCACTAGTTGATGCTCATTTGAGAGATGTTTTTATAGTATAGGGTGCATACAAAAAATGTAATTAAAAGCAAAGGTTTCCCCGGAGCTTGTTTCGTGGCAGCGAGCGGATCGACGCAACAACTCCGCTCGCTTCTGTGCCGGCTGAATACGTACGTATCCGCCCTCGCTTTTCTTATTTCCATAAAATCCCTTCGGGTGAATATTTTTTTTAAAGTTCAAAAAGAGTGTCTAGGACCGACCGAATTAAAAATGCAGACGCTTCTATTGTGATTGAAGTTAGAGATGTTGTCTTTTCTGTAACGTTTCAAGTCATCAACCGACCCTTGAAATAGGTCGAGGGCAATGAACGCGCGGATTACTAGCAAAGTTAACGACCCACTCAAAATTTGGACCCACCTTGCTAATTGGGGCAGCTTAATGAGGACCTCGTGATCTTCTTTGTTAGTAACCTCACCACCTCATGACCTATTTCGTTGAGATCCTGTGTCGGATATAACCGAACTTTGCGGTCTGTTGACTTTCTACGACGTTGCGTCTCGTTTCTTAATTTTGGATGCATGACGGTATTATGTAATTCCTTATGTAAAAAAAAAAAACTTGTTTCCAAATCGTGTGTGAAATGTTTTATACTCTAAAGGATCTCCCGTAACTGTAAATTTACATAGTTTAACTTATAATAATCCTTCGTTTTTTTAAGCGCTTAAACGGTATTTATTTCTGAATTCACTGTCATAAAATGAAGAGTAAATCTTTTTCTCATTTCATTTTTAATACTACATATTTTATTTTAATAAAAATGATTTTTTGTTGTATTTCAAATTAAGCTCTGTAAAACTTACATTAATAATTATAATAAAAAACCACATCAAAATAATAAGAAATAATAATAGTGTAGGCTGCTCTGAAATAATATTAATAATAAGATTAATCTCTACACTAATAATTTAAGGTAATGACAAAACTAATAGAATTAACTTAATCATTTCACTTATTTTTTAACGCTTGCAGTTACAGGCTTATGCCTGATTGCAATGTTGAATTTTTTTTTGATGATAGATGAATAAAGAAAGTGACTTCAAAAAAAATCTGCTATAAAAGTTACAAAACGATATGCTCTATCTCTTTTCTTTAAATTTCATTTTATGAAATCGACAAATTAAAGAGAACTACAAACAAGTTATTAATTCTTAATGTAGCGGTGACTTCAAAAAGTTAAAATTTAAAGAAATGAGATATTCCTTTTATAAAGTCAGTTTAATTTTACTTTCTCGTTGTAGACAGGAAAGTATTGTAGTCAGTCCAATTTAGGCATATTATCATATTTTGGTACCGGATCTTGACCTTTTGACACCTAAGGTACCCAAAAAAACCAGATGGAAACTTTCTGGATGTTTGTTACATCTCATGTGTTCGGTCTTGCATTCCTTATATCTTCAGAACTACTGGACCGATTTTGAACAAACTTGGTCATATTACTTCTATATATAGATGCCATTAAATTTTTAACTTAAAAGGTCAAGAAAGTGAGGTTTAAGGGCAAGGTCACTCTTAGGGGATTTCCCCTAATTAAAGTCTTTTTTTTCTTAGGCAGATTTGTTAATTAAAAAATAATAGTATTTGCAAAACAGGTTTTTTCAAAATCGCACCATCATCCCAAAAAATGTTCTAAACTAGTGACTATGTGAGAATACTGCGTCAGTAGTACCGCCTGTCACCACAAGGAAGGCTAGTGTAGCACTGACGTACAGCTGTAGAAAAAATATTATATCTAAATAAATTGATAAATATTTTTAATTAAGTTGTGTGTGTAAGTCGTGCCACAGAAAAAAGCCGCGTGACGGGAAAGTTATACAACTAAGCTTTTTTTCTTAAATCTATTTTCTACTCTTGTTTATTTTTATTTAAAATACAGATAACTGTTCAAATACCCTTATTGTATGAAAGGAGCCGTTTGTAAGTAGAAGCCGTTAAAGTAAAAAACCATAAAATTAAGAATCATGTTTTTCGGCCCACCGAACATGAGCCAAGATTGTTTTGAATACGGATTTGTTTTGATTGTGTCATTACGGAATAAAAGTAACTTTTTTATCCTAAATTTTATATTACTTTGCTTGAATTTTTATATTAAAGTAATTTAATATCTGAATAAATCAGGTTAAATATCATAATTAAATTATAAAGATCAAACAGTGGCTAGTACTAACGACAAAAAAAGAAATGATAAAGATTTCCGAATTGTTTATTTCTGCATAGTAATTATTTTGTAAAAAGTTTTCCACGTAATTTATGTGGAAGAAAAGTACGTTGAGATCATAAAAGAAATAATAACTTTCTGTCCAAAAAAAAAAAATCATCAAAGTCGGTTCTTCTCGTGAGAGAATTGAACATAAAAAATCTGATGTGGACACCACAGGTGAACAAAAAAAAATCTGACGTGGGCAGCACAGGACTTCCTTTACCCTATTAAATTTCTTCATATACTCATGTTTGTAAAATGAAAAGTACATAAAATTTCATTTCATTAATAACTTCTGATATTTTTCATTTTTTAAATCGTAAATTCGTTTTTATAATCCGAGGTTAATAATTATTAATTAATCAATATATTTTAAGTAAAAAATAATAATAATAATTAAGGAGATGAAGTCTGATTGAAATCGATGTACCTTCCCTTATAAGATTCAAATATTTCATTAATTAAAATTTTATTTGACGATAACTCTGGAATCAATGAAAATAAGTAACACTTATGATGTATGACTCACCCTGTATATCGTCGAGCCCTTCTACCGTCGATGGCTTATTATTGCAGTTAAGAAGAAGTTCAAAACAATTTTTTTTTTGGAATTTGGGCTTTTTTGGACACTTTTGTTCAATCGATTGCAATTAAAAGGTAAGTTGCACAACTGGATATTACAACAATCCTAAATCCAAAATTTCAATATCCTACCGCTAATCGTTTTTGAGTTATTCGAGATATATACGTTCAGGGATGGTAAAAATCCCTTTTGAACATCCTCTTTTGACGTTGAAATTTTAAAACCGAAATTATTCGTCATCACAATTCTTCCTTGTACTTTGCATAAGGAAGTAAAAAAATGTTTGAATTTAGATTCTTCTGATTTTTTTGAAATCGGTTAGTAATAAAAAGAAAGTGATGATCAAATCAGGGTACGTTAGTTGGTCTTAGAAAATTGCCCTTGACTAGTTTCACTAGCAATTCACTGCAAAAAAAAAAAAAAAAAAATACTATGGTAACCTTTCGAGAACAAAATTCAGATACAATTTAAGTATTTTTTTCTCCCCGTTTCCAAATTATATGTGAATAATTTTTCCGGTTAAGATTATCTTTCATGTATAAAAATTTATCCTCTCTTTATAATTTTCTAAGTTTTTTTAATTTATCACCGCTGATTTCCTCTCTTTATCTTTTTCTTCCGAAACTACTATAAAGTATGACTTCAAAAGGATGAATGAGGATGATGTGTATTAATGGAATGAAGTGTAATCTTGTACAATCTCAGATCGACCACTCCCGCCGGATTGGTCTAGTGGTTAACGCGACATCGCAAATCAGCTGATTTCGAAGTCGAGAGTTCTAAGGTT
>JAAAKQ030097388.1:0-14496 GCA_010016005.3 Zanna intricata
TTTATACAAATTTGAATACTAGATCGTGGATACCGGTGTTCTTTGGTAGTTGGGTTTCAATTAACCACACTTCTCGGTAGTGGTTGACCTGAGAATGTACAAGACTACACTTCATTCATATTCATACATATCATCCTCATTCATCCTCTATAGAATCCTTTCTATAGTGTATGAAAGAGGATGAATAAGGCAAGTAATACCTCACGGTAGTTCTGGAGGCTAAATAGAAAAAAGAGAGAGACATTTTTCTTCAGTTTGATGTTTAGAATCATTTTCTGGGATTTTAGCATGGCCATTTGTAAACATTCTTTGCAAGAATGTTATATTTATTTTCCTGGATAAGAAAATCTTTATAGTTCTATTCTATAGTTTAAAATCTTCAATAATTCAATTACAATTCCAAATAAGAATTCCCTCAACAATGAAAAAATACTGGTGCGCCAGTATAGTTAAAAAGTAACTAGCCAAGTAGAGCCAATCCTTTGATTAAAAGACTTTTTTACAGAAAACCATGAACTTTATAAACTACTAGTATTAAAAATGAACATTTGAGGATTTTAAATAAAAATTTAGTATTAATTCACCCTGTATTTTTTTAAGCATTTTCTACAGTAGATTTTGAAAACAATGTTATTATTATTTATATCATTATGTGCACAAACAATTAGTAAATAAGAAACATTAATTACTAGCACTATTCTACTTGCTAGTTATGTTATTACTGTTATTTTACTTCTTCGATTATTATGTTATCATATTAAATAATACTATGAAATTGATTAAAATAAAAAATTTATATGTAAGCAATAAAAATGTGAATGATGAGAAATTTATCAAAGCATGATAATTATTTAATTACTTTTAATCATAAATGATTATGTATTATGTGTTTGGCTTCTGCTAGAATAAAACAAATCTTAATGCTGATTAAATAATTGCTTTTATGTCTCAATAAATCTATATTGGATGCCCATGATATCTTTAAACACAAACATACAGACATGTACATGTATCCTTGTTCATAATCATTTTAACAAAGTTTTCAGTCATAATTAACATTTCTCCCTATTGTAAAAAAGAAGAAAGTGAAAAAATCTTTACTCAATTGGTTTAAAATTTAAATGATACCAAAAAAGATCATTTGAAAGTAGAAATTTAGATTTTTGATGGTTTGATAGAAGTTACAGTTCCTACGTGCTTTCAGAAAATATTAAATTTATTGATTTCTGAGTGCTAATAAATAATTTTTCCTTTAATATCGCATAAAAATTAAATTAAGATTAAAATAAATTAAAACGATTAACTAGGATTCATTAACAGAAATAATAAAAATCAACAGATATATTAAATTTAAATTCATCTTATTTAGTTACTGTACCTATTTCTATTTGAATACTGCAGTTATTTATGCATTTTCAAAATTGAATAAAAATTAATTAATTATGTTCAAATGTTTTTGTTTCAAAATATTTTTCAAGTTCTTATTTTTTTAATCTATGTTTCCCTTCTCCCCAGAGCTGGACCCATAATTAAGCCTTTACGACCCAGCTCCGGGTGGGGGGGGTTGCCATCATCTCAAATTACCTCGGCAATAACAAACTCCCACCCAGGTAGCCAGGACTCAGCCTTTTATTCACCTGTCATGCCTCTAATGAGGGAACCCCAAGGGATCCCCCACCAGGACTATGGTCTTACATTCCCCCACCTTGCCTCTAATGTTGAGACTACAGTCTTAATATTCCCATCATGCAGTACCCCAAGAAGTCCCCATCAAACATAGTAGGTGGAACACTTAAGCAACCCACCCCTCCTGAACGGGATGTAAAAAGTCGATCCAACTACTTCGCAGATGGAACCTCATGTTGGTGGTGAGGCCCTGCAGCCATAACTCCTAAGTTAATGACCCCACATGTTATAGGAGGGACATCTGGCCTCCTTTGCATAGTCTTTGTGCTGATGACCAGCGCCTCTACAGTTAAAATACAGCTCTCTCCCTTCCGGCCCGTTGCAGGACCCAGCTTGGTGTCTTGCTCTCCAGCACCAAAAGCACCTTTCTTCTGTCAACTGGTGCATCACCCAGCTAATATGGATATGAACATGTATTAATAATGTATTCACTAGGATTAGTGGCATGACAACCTTTGCCACCTGCATGACACTATAAGCTGGGCACATTGACAGTACATCATTGGTCACTCACTGACTCTTCAGCTGTCCAGCGTATATCAGGCACCAACTCCTCCTTGATCATGAGAACATCTATATATTTCACCACAAGATGAACCCTCTGAGTGCCACCAGTCAATACCATGGTGCCCTCTCTCTCATTTCCCGCGTAATTTGCAGTGTTATTGCACCACATACCCAGATGAAGAGATCCTCCCCTTGACCCTTACAGCCAACACATTCTGCTTAACTGTTCAGAGGAGATCCACATAGGACTTCCCCCCTGCTTTTACTACCACTGTGGTTGTAGGCTGCCTCACAGGTCTTTTCATCTGGGCATGACCCACCATAGACTCCCCCATCAGTGTCTTCTCCAAATGGTCAAGGAGTGAAATCCCGCACCCCCTACTAGTATATTTTACCAAAAAGTGTAGGAGATATCCCAACCATCCAGCATGCCCACAAAAGCAGACTGCTCTGTCTTTTGCCACTATCCTGAAGTTGCCGCAAGGAGGCTAGAGACCACCACAGTCTCATCTCCAGTTGTGTCAACGACTACGACATAGCGTATATTTCTAACATCCAGGGCCCTACAGCAAGATCATTTGCATTTGTCGCCCCACAAAAACTTGGCTCTTCCACAGAATACTGGAGAGGATCAAGGTCAAGAGTTCTATCCAAGGTACATGCTCCTGAAAGCAACATTGACAATTCATATCTGCCGCCAGGTCAAAAAGCCAGTTTCCCAACATCGTCATTCAACTTGAATACTTTTTTTTTTTAAAACAGCCTTTGCCCACCCCTGAAAGACCAACTGAGGCAACCCATCTTCGTTAACACCACTCTTTAGTGTATGCCGGATTTCTTTACACTCAACCAATGAATGGGCTTCCAACCCGATGCCACCCTTCGCCATCTGAGTAGCTAGATCATGTCGTTCCACATATATAGCTGTGGTAACATCCACTGTCTCAGGCAGATCATCCTAAACAACTCGGAGCATGTCAATCCATTTAGCAATCTTACAAAACTCCTTGGAACACATATTAATCTCAACTTAGTGTTAGAGTCAAATTATTACTTAAGTTTAAAAACAATGCAACTTGTTACATTAGGTTAATTATTTAAAACATTGTAATTTATGAAAGAATATATCATATTATATTTAACAAAAAAAAAAATTTAACTGAAAAAAAGACAATATGAAAAATAAAATTATTACTATTTATTTTTTTTATTATAAAGTTATACATACCTAATTATTTTTTTTGCAAAATTATCTAATTAAGGGACATTCTTCTTTAACAAATATTTAAAGAGTTTATTTGTAGCTATCTGACTTATTACTTTAGTGTTATAATTAAAGATAGTTAACCATATAATTTCAAATGATTATAATATTAATAATGATATAATTTATTTTATTAATTTTCCATCTGTTTTATGAATTTTTTTTAATTGATTCAACTTATAAATTCAAATATAAAAAAGAAACCTGTATCAAGTTTTTAAAAATCATTAATTCATCTTTCCACAAGAGGTCATTTGAAATTTTCATTAATTAGAATAGGTCAATTGTTAATACCCAAAGGAAAATAATAATTATTATTTAAGATTTTAAAGTAAAAACTGTTTTTCAGTTTGGAAATTGTTTTTTTGCTTAATTTCTTCTCCAAAAAAAGCTTTTGAAAATTTATCCTTGGGGATATGGAAATGGAATTTTTCAGGTTATGAAAAATGCCATGCCTTAAGGGGATTCAAATTATGTAATATCCAAGTAAGATGAATCATTAATAATGAAAGGGAGGGGATATGGGATGAAATAAACCGTACAAAAATTGTGATAGAAGACTGAAATTCAATATTTTGTATCTGTAAAAGATTCTTTTAAGACAGTAAATTTTTATCTTAACAACTTTTCTGAAGTTAGTATATTTAGTAACTAAGTCTAAACAGTGAGAATAGTACTTACTGTAAAATAAAATTTGCCTTATTAGCCAATAGTATATAATACAATCAGATGCTTTTTCTTCTAGAAACAAAAGAGCCAACGACTAAATATAGACTCAAGTTTCTCAAAAAAATTTGCCTATTCTTTTTTTAGTCACCTCTTATGATTCACCATATTCGAGGGGCATATTCTGTATAATTTGCATCTCTCTGGAGTAAGACTTTAGTGTAAAACATAGCAATGCAAACATTTATTTCAATAGATAATTAATTTAATATTTTGATACATTTAAAAATAAAATGCTTGAAGAGCATTTATTACTGATTTATTAATAAATTAAATTACTTTTATAAAATGATAATTTATATATCATAAAAAGTAAATGTCACAAATTAGGTCTTAAGGTTGAAAAAATTTGATAGTGTTTCTTTAATTATAATAATTACAAAATCCGATAAATAATAAAGTCATATATTCAACAGGAAAGTGTGTGTTATAACATTCTGAGTTTTATGGATGGAAGAATAATGGATCTAAATTAAACCACTTTCAACAAATTGAAAGAAAAAAAATTGTAATTGTGTTTGATAATATATGAATAAATTTTACAAATTACAGTAATGTATAAAAATGTATCAATGTTTCTATATGATTATGCATAAGGTTAATTAACATTAGGTTTTTTTTTTTTTTAGAATAAAAAAGAAACACATGCCATTTTGATAAAAACTATGTTAGGTTCATAGTAGAGTTTCAGTTTAACATTTATAACCTAGTTAAAAACTGAAAGTTTAATTTTCCTTGTGTAATTAAATATTTTCACCATATTAGTATTTGATACTGAAACTGGAAGAAAAATTTTGTTTCTGAATCAAACATTGTTATAAATATAAATTATTATAAATATTTTAAAAACCAATATTGAATAAATCTACATATAAAAACATAAAAATCTCTTTACTTAGTAAGGTTTAAAATAAAAACATTTTCATAAAATACCAGAAACCTCCTTGTATAATAACTAGAAGAATAATTAGTAGTTGTAATGAATAATAGTAATACAACAATATAATATGAATTAAATAATTCCTTCTGATAATCATAAACAATTGTATTCAAAACAGGTATGAAATTTGTCATAACAACAAACTTATTTATTTTAGTCATGTTTAATAATCAGACAGTAGTCTAAAGCAAAGGCCAAACTCTTATAGGATAAAGAATATTAGAAAAAGTATGTATATATTAGGCTTATTAAAAATAATATCTGGAAATTTTCATCTTATATTGTCTGTTTTTCAGACGATCTTCTCCATGAGAAAGAAAAATACAAAGGAATATGTGATGATTTGGATTCAACATTTGCTGAACTCACTGGCTATTAAAAAAAAAAAAAAAAATCTTACATTATATTCAAACATTATATGTACCTTTCCTGTATTTCTTTACTTCTGTATATAACTATTTATTATTTTATGTATATTGTTCATACACCATAAGAAAAAACTTTGTTCTGAAAAAAAACCACCTAAAATCAATCAGAACCATACCTATCATAAAATAATCTTGCAAATCATGTAGTCATAGAAATAAATCATTGAATCTTAAGAACCATCCACTACCAGACTTAAAAAAGCTCTCACATCTCACTCTTTTCTCATCCCTAATTTCAACATCATTCATTAACATAACATATAGCTTTTTAATATATCTTAACCACATAATTTACATTTTACTGCAATTCACAGTCTGTGATATTAATTTTTTCCTCATTACTTATGTTTCTATCCAGTTTTTTTTTTGCTGTTTTTTCTTCTTCTTTTTCTTATACCTAATATCTATTCTTTTTTCTCT
Source organism: Zanna intricata (assembly GCA_010016005.3). Lineage (NCBI taxonomy): Eukaryota > Metazoa > Arthropoda > Insecta > Hemiptera > Fulgoridae > Zanna > Zanna intricata. The sequence goes on from JAAAKQ030097388.1 coordinate 5,972, forward strand.
TTTAATCCTAACTTTTAAATCTTATTTCTTTATGTAAACATCTAACAAATGCTGAAGGAGTCTTCACTAACAAAAGGTAACTTAACTGCTATGTATTCTGCTTTACTTAATGATATAATTAATTATATAATAAGCTTATTTAATAAATAACTTAGCTGAATATAAATATATTATCTATTGTTGGACTGGCAAAATTAGAAGATTAGTAATCAATAATAAACTTCTATAATTATAGCTAAATCTTAGCAAGGGAACATGATGCAATTCCTTTCAGTAAACACTTTTTTATCTCTCTTGCTAAAACATAAATGTGAATCACACTATGAGTGTAATAAATAATAGAGATTCCATTTTTGTTATTCACTTTGGTATTTCATTATTATAGATATGCTCGAGATTTGAGGTTTTATGCATTTTAAGAAGACAAAACCTAATAGCTGTTAAATATGTACAACTAAGTTCAGTTCTAGTACTTTATAGTATTTAAATGGAACTTAAATTCTACAGCATCATCGAATAAGTCTCATTGAGACTGATAAGCAGTCTCAATTAATTTGCTCATTAAGGGTTTACATTAAGTTTTGAAAATGTTGTTTTTAATTTCTTAAAAATAAATTAAAATCTGGAAGAAAATTTATTAAAATTTTATAAAAAATTAGAATTCCATAAATGTTATACAATAGTAGTCAATTGTTCTACAAAGAAAATTTTGTGATGTTATAAATGTACATAACAGTATAATTACAGTATTGTACATAACAGCATTTTTCCAAGTGGAAATATAGCAAAATAACTAGTCATAAATTCAGAAATTTGCCAGTCTAACATGATATTTATCAGAATAAACTTAACTATAATATTTGGTCAAATGGCAATGGAGGTGAAACGTCACTAATTTAAAAAAATAAATAAATAAATAATATCTTTGCATGTGAATAAATATCATGGTTTAAGTATTAAGAAACTAAAGAAAAATTTGTTTTAATTTTATTATATGGCTTTCACCATTTTTAATATTTTGCTTATATATGTGTATTTTATTTTATAAGTTATTCTTTTTTTGAGGTCTGCTCTCATCATAGAACATCATATTCCTCAATATATAAAGTCTGTCTCAAGGTTTGAAATCATTTTAGCAATTTCAGTTAAGATCTCATAATTGTTCTTTCTTCATAATTTGAACTGTTTTAACAAGCAGGATTACCAATTACAATTAATTAGGATTTGCTAACAAATATAATTTCAATTTGGTAATTAGGGTTATCAGTTAAAATTTATTACCATTTTCAGAGGCTATACAGATGAACGTGTATAAGAGGTGCATATATAAGGTCACCCTAATATTCCGGTAATGTTTCCACAGAGATATAAAAAATAAGTTTTTAATAGCAAAGGTCAAGAGACACTTTAATTTTATTTTATTTAATTACCAATTCCCATTTTTATAAAGGAAATTTATATCTAAAAAAATGGAATGAGGTATTTTAATCAAATTTGGCACATATGAATAAACAGATATTTTCTATAACAATAAGTACAAAATGTTATTTAATATTTGAACTATCATTTTATTAAAATTATATTTTATTTAATAAATATAGAATATTTTGTGAGTATGATAACACCTATTTATTAAAACATAATTCAATCACAGTTAGTTGAAGAGTTAAAGTGAATGATAGCCAAAATTTTTGAACAGAAAAATTATTCAGTTTTATTAAACATTTTAATGAATGACTTTGTTTCTTACTATTTCTTTTACAAAAATAAATAAATTAAAAGAATTAAAGTATTTTTAAGCCAAATTATCAATAATATTTAGTCAATATAATTATTAATTAATAAATATATTAAATATTGTATATTTAATAGATACATAAATATATATATATATATATATATATATATGTTGTATATATACATACATTAAATATATTATAAATTAATCGTAGGATTCCAATTGAGGTAGATCCTCACCTTCAATATAGCTTCAAATTTTCCCCAGGAAGCAAATGTCATAACTCGGATCATATTTTTTTTTAGGATGAGACTTGAACATTACTAACAACTGTTTTTTTTTTTTTAATTACCAACTTAATATTATAAATTATTAAGGATTTTTCCTTATACTGTAAAAATATTATATTTTCAATGCAAACTGATAATCTCCAAAAACAGCAGGCTTTGACTGCCTTTTATTATGAAATTGTTTATTATGTATGCCACACAATCCATTATTTCAAAAGGGGTAAAATAAATGGGTAAAGAAGTAGGTAAATAGGTAAAATAGTTACCTATATAGATCTGATAGTAATTCTGAAAAGAAATTGTAATATTTATTTGAAACAATCCAGTTCATAACAAGAATCAAATTAAAAGTTTTTAATGGCAACAGGAATATAATAACTAACAGAGCACACAAGAAGGCTTCTTTTGTTTTACAACTGCACTAATTACTGCATTTTGAATTATCCACAGGTCTTTTTTTTTATTAGTTTCAATATCTTTTTATTTCTTTTTTTATTAGGTAACTGAAAGTACATAATTGTTGTTGAATGTTCAGATATTTTAATTATTAATAACTTCATTTACTTAAAACCTTTTAAACATTAAAAAAAAAATTGAACTTCATATTTAAGAAATAATATATTTTCATTATCAAAGTTAAAAGTATATATTTTTTTTTAAATCAGTTTAAAAAAAAATATTTATCATAGAAATTTTTTTATGTTGCTCTATGTAATATTATGTTGTTACACTACCTTACCACCTTAATTTTTTTATTTATTTTGTTCTTGAAAAAATTGTTTAATTAAAAAAATGCAGTTGGAATTTGTTTTCATTACCATTTGCAATATGATTCATGTGTTTGGCTGCTTAAAAGCCTTTCTCCAGTATTTCATTTGTACTTTTTTAATTTTTTTGTACTCGTATTTTTGTAATTTCCTTTATATTTGACAACGTCATGTAATAGAGATTCCTGAATCAGTTTCTTCTGAATGAGTTTATTTTGTAACAGGAATAAAGGTCGGTATCATTTCCTTGTGAAATAAACAATTCTACCATCCAATAGGATGTCATTTCATGTGTTTTCTGTTAACATAATGTATGTTCTGTGTATATCTTCATTTCTTTTTATTTCTCAGGGTTTTTATAATATCATTAGTTATGTCTGATTGTTTTATTAAAGTATACTGTTACATATTTGTTTCTAACATTTAAAATAATAGGTTTATTTATACTTTATCAACAAATTCCTGTATTCATTGACTTTACTGGTTCTATAAAATTACCTCAGACTCATGTAATATTATTGAAAAAGTTGTTATTCAAAATAAAATTATTCAATAACTCCGTAAGGATTTTAATATCTCTCTGGAATATTATAATGGAAAGAATCATTAGATGGATGGATATTGCTTCTTTTATAGATTTTGAAATCAGAGCGTTGGATATATAAGTTTATTTCTGTAGAAGTAAATTAAATATCAGTAAGGTATAATTTATTAAACACATTTTAACTGTAAGATTTCTTGTTCACTAAATTTAACTTAATTTAAATGTAATGGTGCCATCATACATATCATTTCATGTATTTCATGATCAAACCATAAAGATTAACAAACTTTACAAGAGAGTAGAAATAGAATCAAATGTGGGAGATTCTATCGTGAGGATTAGTATTCGAAGAAATTTTTTAAATCCTACTCTAAATCACTTAATAGTTTTCTTTTTCTCAAAATTTGGTAACTTTCTGGAAATGTAAATTAATTTTCTCTCAAGGTTATTCTAATGGAGCATATTAACTTGCAAGATACCATCTAATTGTCTATACTAACTAGTAGAACTAACAAATTATGTTTAATGTTATACCTGAGAAATCTTCTTGAATACAGAATCATTTTCTCTAAAACTCAAGATATCTTGTTAAAATATATACTTTCTAATTGTGTTGCTGTCATTGAGATTTTTTCAAATTATGCTGATTTCTGATCTTTCAAACTAAGTTTAACTGCAGTCACTACTGATGACTAAACTTTATGTACTAGAGAAATCATTAATCCTCAAGTAAAATATTGTAAATAGAAGCTTAGTCTCTTTAAACCATTATTTTAAAACCTTATCATATAATGTTTAAGATGCTTTCACAAAATAGTTTGGGTTGCTGATACCTTAACATTTCATATATTTCAGATAATGCCCACAATTTTCTAAAATATACTCCTAAATATCACTATTGACTTCTAATTACTATGTGATAATCAAAGAAATCTCTAAGTTACTTTTAATCTTTAACTCTAAATGGAATTTTCATCAGTGGTGGGATTTTATTAACAATGGTGGATTTGATTTGACAGCAGCTAAATGAAATTTAAAAAGCTGACAAGATACAAATGATTGATAGATAGTCTTTTCCATTCTATGGGCAGCAACAATTGGACAAGTACTTATACTATTTCATACAATAAATTTTCCTTATAAAAATGTTCCTAGGCGATGTCAATTATTTTACCAAATTAATAACTTACGTTCAACTTAAGTAAATCACACATTGCCAATATGGTTTATTTAACTGTTTAACTATTTTTCTGATCAAAATGAAATACTGTCATTAAAGTTACTACCAATCAACCTGACAATACTACTATAAAGATTTATCACTTTCATATAAAAAATATTACTGTATAATGAAATTTATGACAATATTTAATTTACATTCCTTAATTTTTTTATGTTGACATCTATTTAATTTTCATTTATTTTATTTTTTTTTACAGATGAGCTTGGTTTGAACAAAGATCGTTACAAGTCATTGGCGGATGAAATGGACTCGACATTTGCTGAATTGGCAGGATATTAATTTATATTTTATAATATTAATGTATAATTATATTATAAAATCATAATGCAATTTTCATTATCCTAATAAAATATCATAATATTGTATTATAGTAAAAATTTAAGAAAATCCAACATAATATCCTGTCATTTGGTGTCCAGAAAAATAGTCCTCTCTCTTAAATAAGGTCCTTTTGGCTGCATCTCCAAATAAACATCCTTTACCAAATATAACATAAAGTAACAACAACATTGATAACAACAGCAACAATAACATGCACAGCAACAACAAAACAACGAAGGAATTAATTGCACAATTATTACGACAGAACTAAAACGGAAAAGATTAATTTGCCGTCATATGTTCTTTGGCTTTAAACGAATTACTTTAAATTAATAAAATTAATTATTATTTTTATTTTTAATATTAGATGTATGTAATATAAAACATTATTATTTTAGGTTTATTTTATCTGTAAACAGAAAATTTTATTATTATTAACGTAGTGTGTTGTTTTGATTTTTTTTTTTTCATTTTTTAGTCACATGATATAAATTATATAACTATTTGTTTTTTCATATTAGATTATTTAGATCATTTTCGATTACTGTCTTACTGATCAAGTTATATTTTTATTAAATAACAATATAATGAGATAAAAATATTAGACAGGCAAGTGATTTTGATCTAAAATTTAAAATATTTAAATATATATATATGAAAGCCTACTGTTGATACATTATTTATTTATTTATGAAATTAAATATAAAACAAAACTAAATAGAATTATCTAAATCCCTTATCCCTGAGTGTTTTGTCTTATTAATTATTTTCTGTCAAGAGATTTAAGAACTAACATTATAATTACAATGTATGCAGTGTTTTAGAATAATAATTACTTAATTATAATCATTTTAACAGTAAGAGTGATTGTGATTACTGCTTTGTTTATTCATTTATAAATTATTACATTATTTAAGTGATACATTATATTTATTTATTAATTTATTTAATTATTATTATATTTATATTATACAATAATTATAACTAGTAATGGTGAATATCAATATGTATATGAATATATAATATTTTAGATAATTTTGTTATAATATTGTAAATTATATCTATAATGTTATATCCTTATTACCTTCTTACATTTATTATAGTAATTTATTGTTAATTTATTAATATTATTGTTGTTGTTATATTTTATTTTAAATAGATATAATAGATTTATAATTATATGGTACAAGAAATCGTTCTAGAATATTAATAACATGCATATATGTAATTGAATTATTTACAATATAAAAATATTTATGATTTGATTGATATTATTATATCTGACATGTCGCCATTTGTGCCTTATTTGTGGATTGGACTTTATTGATGGAATAAAATCACATCATTTATTGACGTATATACATTTTATCGATCAAATATAATACATATTGTCTGGTTGTCTAATATATTTATTTTTAAACATCCTTTGACATCTTTTAAATGCATTTGTTATTTATATGTTCAATTTTCTATTATTTATGGGAGCTATTCTATTACTATTAAATATAATATACACTCTTTAACTCAAGGATTAAGGAATATGAAAGCTGAAAGTTCTATTACTAATTCAAAACAATATGAAAATTTGTTTGAATCACATTAAAGATAAATATGATTAATTATGTTGTATATCCATAATCAAAAACCCAATTGTGTTTAAACTATTTACTTATAAAGCCTATGCAATTTTAAGATTAAAAAAATGTTTAACCCTAACATTTGTTTTAAAACATGTGGTTTGATATCGCATACTACCAGATAGTAATTCTTTTTATTGTTAAAATAATTTTCTGTATGAAAGGCCATCTTTTATTTGTATTATTCAGTCTTTATTATTTACTGTTAAAAGATATTTCTAATAAATTACTCAAAGAACTGGTTTATTCTTATAAAAAAACGTTCCCTGAAGTAAATGAACATAACTGGTAATTTACATATTTTCATAACTGACTAGGGGTAGGTAAATTCAATTAAAAGGGTTTTAATAATTTTACATTCTATATACAATTAAAATGTAGTCTCAATCAGAAAATTGTATTTTCACAGTGTAAAATTAGATTAAACAGAAACAAATATAATTTTCTGAAAATGCCATGAATTACCTTAATGGTATAAATTGAGAGCATAAGGGGCAGAATAAGAAAAAGTCCAGATATGAACGTCTTGATTGGACTTAGATAACATATAGGAAAATATAAACTATGAATATTTCAATGTTTGTAGTCTTTCTTGGTACAACTTTAAAGTTGTCAGAAAATTAATGAATTTTGAAGAAAATTTGTACTTCATGCTGTCATAAATTTATTACTAAAAACTGCTAAACAATTTTTATCACTGCAAAATAAATTTACCTTAGTTCACAACTGAAGAAGTAAACTATTTTCTTTGAGATACTACTTTTTTGAAGAAATAATAATACATCAAATTTATCCACTTATTTGTGTTACTGAAGTAGTCAGTTGCACAACAGTTGATTAATTTCCTTTAAGATTTCTTTATTTTGTTAAATAACTTCCACATTATGTAGATTGCATTTAAGAAAAACTATTTTAAAGTACATACAGCGATAAACACAAAAACCCATCTTTTTTGCTAGTCTGTTTCATTACAAAACTTTTGGTAATCAAAACCAATAGAATAGCAAAATTAATAACTGAGTGTATTCTACAAAAAAGACAAGAATACCTAATATTTATAAATTGCTTTCACCCGCAGCTCAATTGTTATGGGCTTTTTTAATTTTATTCGTTCTTAATATGTCCAATAAAAAAAGGTTTTTCTAAATATTATAATTTTCCTGTAGAGCATAGAAAATAAATAACACAATTAAAAGGAATACATTATTGTACTGAGTTTTGCACTGTTTTTCTAGTCATTTTTATGATTGCTCATCAATTAGTATTGGTTATATGAAGGTAATTGTGTTTACCATACAGATTATCAGTGTAATGAAGAGAGTAAAAGTGTGACTTCAGGGCAAAATTCCTCCTTACTTAAGTGGGGACTTGGTATTCATTTTCAACTGTTTACCAGAAAAAGTGAAAAAGACAATGATCACCTGCTTCATTCTACAAGGCTCACTGCTACACTCAGTAAGGCTGGCACTGAAAATTTATTATTTTTCAAAGTATCTATCAAGCAAAATCAGATACAATAAGTTATTAAAAAAAAAATTAAAAGTTATTAAAAAAAATTCAAATCCCTGCTAATAATAAAATCCAAGATATGCTGAATAAGAAGCAACTGTCATTTTTTTATAATCCATGAATGTAATTTTTCATACTTAGCTCAGCATCATTAATAAATCATATGGTATAGTCCAAACATTTGTTTTATACAAGAAAAAGACTATGTCCTTCTAGATGTTAAGAAGCACAGTTCAAATTAACTAAACACCCAACTATGACAAAATTTCTGGTTACTTATTATTTAATGTATTATATCAACATATCACCCAGGTTTTTTTTTTCTCTCTGGGTCGGACCTCCAATTAAGTATGGCACAACCCAGAGAGGAACAGCTTACTGTAGTGGGTGTCTACAGATGAACTCAGGATATGGAACAAGGTTCTCAATTCTTTATTAAAATCATCTTTGGGAAAAATTAAATTATGTTAATTTGG